>JADBJO010001847.1:160000-322500 GCA_016801955.1 Conus betulinus
GAAAATTTTGTATAGATTTCCGGGAAAATCTGGCTTGTGAGAAAAGAAATGAATCTCTGATATTGCAATCAAAGTTACAAAGTCTAGAAAAAGAGCTCGCCAGCGATCCCCAAATGAAAATATTAATAAACACTTTATGACAGTAAAACAGAACCTAGAGATTTTGCAGGCTTACAAAGCTAGAGGCACTCAAGTAAGATGCAGACTTAAATGGATAGAAGAAGGAGAAAAGAATACAAAATATTTTTGTAGTTTAGAAAAGGCACGAAGTGGAAATAAGATTACTACAAGACTGTGTGTAAAGAGACAGGTAACATTATTACTGACCAAAGAGAAATAATGCAAGAACAAATTGCATTTTATAAACAGTTATATGCCCACAATACTGAAGCGTCGAATGAGAAGCAGCCACCGACATTATTATTGAAAATGCAGAAATAAGACAGTTAGAAGAAAATGACACAGTAACATGTGAAGGCACAGTGACATTAGAAGAGACGACATCTGCTCTCAAGAAGATGAAAAATGGTTCTGCTCCAGGAAGCGATGGCTTAACAACCGAGTTTAACAGGTTTTTTTTTGTCAAAATTAGGCAATGTTGTCACTAACTCCTTTATTGAATCCTTTAACAGTGGAAGTCTCTCATTTACACAACAGCAAGGCATTATAACTCTTTTTCATAAAGGTAAAGACTTAGAGATAAACTTAACAACTGGAGACCCATCACTCTTACAAATTCCGATTATAAAATTTTGGCAAAAGTACTCTCGGAAAGACTAGGTAAAGTCATCCATAACTTAGTTAATGAAGATCAAGTTGGATACATAAAGGGAAGAAATATAGCAACAGTGTTAAGAACCATCGATGATGTAATCAACTATTTAAATAAAACCGGAAAGGCAGGATCTTTATTAGCTATAGATTATGAAAAAGCCTTGGACTCCATATCAAAAAAATATCTTTTACATGTATTCAAGGTTTTGGGATTTGGGACCGATTTCCAAAGATGGGTACAATTTTAACAAATGGTAACCAAAGCTGTATCAATCATGGAGGCTGGTTGTCTGAGCCATTTAATGTAACTTGTGGAATAAGGCAAGGCTGTCCCTTTTCTCCTTTAGCATTTGTTTTAGCTGTAGAGCTTTTGGCTGCAAAGATTAGAAAAAGTGAAGTAACAGGTATCCAAGTGCCAACAAGGCACCATGCAAATGAGCAGTATATTAAGATAAAACAACTCGCTGATGATACCACCCTATTCTCTAAGATAACAAAAATGATATGATTGAATCTTTGAATATTCTGAAAGCATTCGAAAAGTTCTCTGGTCTTAAGTTAAATATGAATAAAACCAAAGCTATCAGAATGGGCAGGGAATAAATGAAAACAATCTGCCTTTCTCTATAGTTGAAAGAATAAAAATACTTGGAATTTATTTTGAAAAAGATAAAATGGCCAAAAACATTGAAGAAAACTGGAAAGGCAGAGTTGAAACCATAGAAAAATTAATAAAGACCTGGAGCAAACGAGACATCAGCATTCATGGCAAAATTACAGTTATTAAATCTTTTTGGTTAGTCAACTAGTCTTTGTTTGGCAAAAGAAACACAGTAATCGGAAAGCATTCGAAAAAGTGAAAAGGAAAGTAATGGAAGCAGACTATAACTCAGGAGGTTTAAAAACGGTTAACATTATGGAACTGCAAAACTGTATGTATTTGCAATGGGCAGGGAAATTGTTTTCTGCGACAGACGAAAATTGGAGTAAGAATCCGAAGTGGCACTTAAACAAAATTAGTAATGATAGCATATTTAAGCTTAACTGTAAATGTAATGCAATGCAGTTGCAGCAAATTGAACAAATAGACAATGAATTTTGGAGAAATATAGTTACCATTTATTTGAATAATAAGAAGAAAACAAGATAGAAGAAATAACACCAAGTAACTTTTTAGATCAACTGTTATTTTATAATGACTTGATAAAATACAAAGGCAATATATTATATTTTCAAGAATGGAAAGAAAAGGGAATACAGTTTGTCGGAGACATTGTGCACGTTACTGAAAATAGACTGCTTAATCTCAATGAAGTGGAGACAGTTTTAGGTGATCGTAATGCAAATACAATTTTTGAATATAATGCACTGTGAAACGCTCTCCCATCAACATGGCTGGAGTGGATTTATGAAAACAATATTACTCTTGACAATGTTTACTCTGCTGACTGCAAAGCCCATCTATTTAACACAAAACCAAAAGAGATAAAAAAGTTGCTGAAGCAAAGGAATTTGAGTAACGTTACTGCAAACAGCAAGGACTTTTGGCATAGAAAACTCGACTTTGAAGTAGACGAACACATATGGCTAACACCAAGAACATCTACAAAAGAGGTTGGGCTGTATGAACTACAATGGAAAATAAATCACAACATTTACCCGACTAATATTCTTTTGCAAAAAATGAAGGTATCAGAAACTAACAAGTGTGATAACTGTACAGATAAAAATGGTTTTATTGAACATTTCTTTTTCTACTGTCCTCCAGTGAACAAATTTTGGAAAAGTATAGAAATATTGATTTCATCAAGAATCGATACATCTCTGAAACTGTTGTTAACTGATGTTCTCTTTGGAGTCCACAGAGATGATATAGGTAAACGGGTAACAAAATCGATTAAACATATTATATATAGTGGGGAAAATGTCCATTAGCATCGCATATAAAACTAAAAATTTGACGGCATTACAATGATTTTTCGATCAACACACAGAACTGAGAAAGTGTTACATCGATTTATAAATTGCATAAGTAAAAAGTGACAGCGTTTGTACTACATCAGAACCTAGAGATGTAATTCTCCTGATAGAAAAAGAATAAAAAGAACCATTAGGTAACCATTAGCATGCGCTCAGGCACTGGTTTAGTGTTTATCCGTTTTGTTTTGCCTATTAGTCCTGTTTGTACATGTATAAACTTGCTCTTAATAACACAGGTCTTTGCTCATATTTAGTCATTCCTAGAGCTGTATGGCTGACCACCATAGCATACATGTATACACAAGCACACACACACACACACACAAGCACACACATGCTGTAGCACGTCCAAGCACACACACACACACACACAAAGTACGCACGCTCTCGCACACTCACAGTGACACACGCACACGCACGTGCACGTCCACACACGCACACACACACACACACACACACAAACGCACGCACGCACGCACGCACGCAACACACACACACACACTTATTATCTCGTTTCTTGCTTTCCTCATGTCTCCTTTGTAGACCCCCTTTTCGCTATAAGGGTAGCATATTTGGGGAATAGCCAATTTCCGAGATCTTAGGTGACCCATGACTTTGTCTCCTGTGCATGTTTGTCTTCTCTCCTAGGGTCGTCCTTGCAGCCCTTTTTGTCTGTATTCTTCAAGGATGATTACCGCGAGTGTCTACAGGTTCGGGAGTCACTGCGACGGGTGCTGAAACTTGAATTTTTTTTCTTATAATCCTAGCCACATTCCTTATCCGCCAGACTTCTGAACGTTTGATGGGCATTTCTGAACCATCTATTAGCATTTCTTCGTCTTTTGTCTGTCTTCTGTCTGTCTGTCTGTCTCTCTCTCTCTCTCTGTCTGTCTCTCTCTCTCTCTCTCTCTCTCTCTCTGTGGCAAAACTGAAAGAAAAGAAACGAATGCAGTTTTTTTTTTCATGTATGTTGTTCTATTTACATAAGCAGCACATTATCAGAGTGAAAGTGCCAATACACCACACATTAGAACATTAACAAACCCAGACACTTTGTATCAAATGCCAATACACTTAAATCAGCAAAAATATGTCCATTTGAGAGAACATACAGACATTGCATGGTGTGTAAGAGACTGGTTGGAGAAGAGAAAAACAAAAAAAAAATTAGTAGTGGAAATTGGTTTTCATTTTTTCTTTTTCACTTTTTTTTTTGGCACATGAAGAGGACAACGTGAAGCACCAAAAAATGAAGAGGCAGATTTCGGCCGTAGGAGAAGAAGAAAAAAAAAAAAGTACTGCCTTAGGTGCTCCATTGATCCAATAACTGATGCCACAAAAAAAAAAAAAAAAAAAAAAAAAAAAATTTCATTACCAATTTCTGGGAACCTGCTTGAACTGTGATGTCACGCCAAAATGTATGAGATTGTTTTTCCCCTTCTCTGCCCTTCCTCCAACAACAACTTTAACACAGAAAATACAGACTCTACTGAGGAATACAGAAAGAAACATTCTTCAGTTGTGTCACAGCTTTTATGAAGAAGCTGTTGAAGACCTGGAGAACAATTTAATCCATTTTTAGGTAGCCTTAACGGACAATTTGGATCAAGAGACTCTTGCAAAATCTCTCCAGAAAATAGACTCAGTACAAAGATCCGTCAGGTCACGTTGTAGTGACACGAAAAAGAAAAATATATCAGCCTTATTTCAGGATAGCGGCAAAAGACTAAAACCTCTGCTTAGTTTACAAACTGAACTCCCATCCCAGAAACTAAAAGAAACTGCCATTTCAGACGTCGTGTTCCGTTAATAAAAACAGATCCCTCACAAGTCATTAATATTTCATCATGCCAACTCACTGATGCCCAGACCAGGTTATTGGCTATGGGACCCAAGTTTTGCCCAACACCCTCAACTAATGATGAAACAGAGCTGCTCCAAGATACTTTTGAAGGAATTCGCCGTCTGCGCTTAACAGAATTCTTCCATGATGATGATGCTCCCACTCTCATTCCCAAAAAGCTGAAATTCTACAAGAAGAAGTTTTGGTGTCCCCCTAAGGGAAGAGATGAGGCTCTTGATGCTTACTGTTCCACTATTCTATCCAGAGTGGAATCCCATATCTCACAACCTACCAAGCGACAAAACTTGAACAAAGAACGTGCCAATTTGAGAGAACTGAAAAATTTGTAAATACCAGGGTCCTACAAATATCACCAGCAGATAAAGGTGGAGCAATTGTGGTGCAAGATTTTCAATAAATATGTAGAGGAAGCACACAGACAGCTTCACAACACAACTCACTATGAGCATCTGACGGCTGATCCCACAACATATATTGCATCAAAACCAAACCACCTAATTGAAAAGCTGCACTCAAAGGACCATATCGACTATGACTGCTACAGGCGGGGGTGTACTGGAGCCTGAAAACTAAGACACCTTATTTTTTACCATCTCCTAAAGTCCACAAAGATTACATAAACCTCCTGGACGTCCAATTGTGTCAGGAGTCAATGGACCAACTGAACGTCTCTCAAAGCTAGTGGACCATTGGCTCCAGCCTCTTGTACAAACCTGACGTCCTACATCAAAAAACACAACTCACTTCCTAAACATCTTGGAAGAATGGAAAATCACTCAACAGTCTCTGGCGAGTGTGAAGTACTGATCGTCACTGTTGATGTGGTTGGGTTGTACACAAATATATACCTCATCATGAAGTGGCGATTTCCCTGAAAGAAATCATTGCCAGTTCTGGTCATCATTTGAAAGAAGGCCCCTCTATTCCATTACTGCTG
Source organism: Conus betulinus (assembly GCA_016801955.1). NCBI lineage: Eukaryota > Metazoa > Mollusca > Gastropoda > Neogastropoda > Conidae > Conus > Conus betulinus. The sequence continues at coordinate 165,556 of JADBJO010001847.1, forward strand.
GAGATCATTGAACACGTCCTTCAAAACAACGTGTTTGATTTTGATGGTGAGCTGTTCCAACAAGTCCATGCACGGCAATGTGGACCCCAATGGCTCCCTCCATTGCAAACATCTTTACGGCATGGTTAGAGAACAGCAGCTACTGGCAACTTCACCCTGGCATGTCCATCCAAAATTCTGGCGTCGTTTCATTGATTACACTGTCATGCTCTGGTTCCATGGGGAAAGCCAGCTGCTTTTGTTCCTGAACTGGATAAACAGCCAGCATGCCACGACAAAGTTTACAGCCAACTATGGCAGAACCAACATCCCTTTCCTGGACGTCAACATGAGCATCAATGGGGATACAATCACCACAGACCTTCACACTAAATCCACGGATGCTCACATGTACCTACCCCTTCAGCTCCTGCCACCCTAGACACTGTGTGAGAGGCATCCCCTACAGGCAGGCTATCCACCTGCGAAGAATCTGCTGTAAAGATGATGTGTTCCTGAAACGATGCAGAGAGTTGAGAACCCACCTACATAACCGTGGCTATCCATTAGCTCTGGTGGACTCGGCCATCAACAAGGCACAGACACTTCCCAGGAAGGATGCACTCCAGTACCAACGGAGGAACCATCAGTCACACAGGGTGCCATTTGTTATCCGCCATAACCCTTCCAACCCTCCTCTGGCCTTTTGGCTGAAGGAAAAAATGACGGAGCTCCACAGAAGTAGACGCATGAAGAGAGCCGTTCCAAAACCTCCCATTGTTGGTGGTGAGCATACTGTCACAATCGGAGGAACCTTCTGATGCCCAGCAAACCACCAGCAGTGCAACAACAAGCATCTGCCACAGATTCATTGGTACCAGGTTACTTCAAACGCACAGCGAAACGATGTGTTCTGTGCAAGGAACACCTGGAAGAAACGACCTCATTCAAGAGTGTTCGCACGGGTTACCAGTTCCAAATAAGGGACTCAGCTACGTGTAAAAGTACCAACCTAGTGTACCTGATCAACTGTGGACATTGCCAGGATGTACAGTATGTTGGCAAGAGGGGAAACAGCCTACAAACACGCTTCATGGGTCATCGTTCTGACATCATAAGAAAGCAAGATACACTTGTAGCATGCCATTTCTGTTGACCTGGACACCAGCTGTCAGATTTGAAATGTTGTGTGATTGAACTCATAAAGACCACAGATGCACAGAAAAGAAAAGACAGAGAGAGGATGTGGAGACACAAGTTGAAGACCAACTATCCTTTTGGTCTCAATGTGTGGGATTAGTTGGTTCAGCGAAGGGCAAAGTTCCCAGGGCAGATTGTTCACGTGAAACCAACTAATCCCACACATTGAGACTTCACCCAAGCATCACTATTTATCATACAGTAATGAGGGGGGTGGGGGAGGATTAATGACGTAAAATGCATTACATCAACTAGTTTTGATGCCAACTTCCATGGTCAGCTGAGGAAGGTTTGCAAAAAACGAAAGCGCTTCTATAAAATGCTTTGGGTGTTTGTTGTTTTTTATTTGAAACTTTAAATAACTCTGTGGCAATCTCTTGAAAGTTTATAAGCGTTACTTTTCAGTAAAAAGTACACAACATTATAAACTTACTTATTGTTTGTGAGACTGGTAGTGTTATGTACATGGACTACTAGTACCGAAGGAGATGGTAAATGTGGTGCTCTTAGTAGTGGTAACATGGGCTGACAAAAGGAAATGGTGATCTCCATCTAGCAGCACTATGTTATGAGCCCCTTAGTCAAACGGCACAACAGTTTGGGGGGGACTGGTGTTGGTGGTGCAGGTGCATACATGTGCATGTGTAAGCATGCAAATGTGTGCAGACGCGTGTGTGTGTGTGTGTGTGTGTGTGTGTGTGTGTGTGCGTGCGTGTGTGTGTGTGATATTGTGAGAGTAGAAGAACATCATCTATGACGAGTAATGTTTGATATAGGGTCCCTGTTGCTCTTCCTGCCGCCCCCACCCCCACCCCCTCCCTCCCCCCCTTTTCTTACTTTCTTTCCCCATCCACCTCTCCGAACCCATTTCGTTTTGACACACACCCCTCCTCCACTTCGTTTTGCCCCCCACCCCCCAATTTCTTAAAACTACGCTGGCCTTCAGAGATACTTGCATCCCTCCCCTCTGGGTTAGGTGTGACCGAAGTTGTAATGGATACTGACGTTGCAGCAACTACTATCATAACAACTGATGAACGTTTTTTATGTGTTGGATTCATTAGAATATGTATGGTTTAGTCTCGAGTCAGAAAAAATCTTGATGTATAACACTTTATCATGATAGCATTGTATGTGTGTGTGTGAGTGTGAGTGTGTGTGTGTGTATTCATATGTATGTGTGTGTGCGCACGTGTGTGTGTGTGTGTGTGTGTGTGTGTGTGTGTGTATGTGTGTGTGTGTGTGTGTGTGTGTGTGTGTGTGTGTGTGTGTGAATGTGTGTATGTGTGTGAATGTGTGTGTGTGGTTTGCTGGGTGGTGCATACTTGACTGTGTATGTGTGTGTGAAAGGAACAATAGAAATTTAAAAAGTGTAAAATGGATGGGCGCACCAATGGTGTGATTGCTTATTGTTTTCGAATGTGCAGATTCCTGATGAAGGCTGAAAAGCCGAAAATTTGACAATGACACGGGCATGTGGATTTCTTTACTTGTTTTTATATGTATATATATATATATATATATATATATATATATATATATATATATAGAGAGAGAGAGAGAGAGATAACTGACTAATAAATTCCAAGGTTAAGTAACCGAGCACCATTCCAGCAACTTACAGAGCAGCTTGGTGTTGCAAAAACTGCAAGAAATATTCAATTATTAAACAAAACTTGCTCTTATGTCTTAGAGTGAAGAATAGGGGGAAATAAGCATTCATATCTGCATTGGCAGTTAATCTGCCTAACTAACAGTATGTGCTTGAGAGGGTGAGTAGGGAATAATAAATGCTTCTCAAAAGAGTCTTCAGCAAGCTTATAGTCTCCAAGGAGGAGACACTCTCCAATGGGGAGGAAACTCACTAACATATAACTCCTTGTCAGATACTGGTATTTCGAAACCTGATTGTTTCTCCTCAGTAACCGTGGAAAGTGGTAACTTAACTCCTCTGCCTTTTTGATTTTAAGAAGAATGCTATCCCAGAATAAGGCTGGTGTGCAATGTCATAGTATGTTTGTTGAGTTTTCAAAAAACCAACCAAAGGTGCCACCTAAGAAGCAAAAGCTGAAGACTTAGGTGCCACCCAAGAAGCAAAAACTGAAGACTCATTTGAGAAGCATTTATTATTCCCTACTCACCCTCTCAAGCACATACTGTTAGCTAGGCAGATTAACTGCCAATGCAGATATGAATGCTTATTTCCCCCCTATTTCTTCACTCTAAGATATAAGAGCAAGTTTTGTTTTATAAGTGAATATATATATATATATATATATACACACATACATACATACACACACACAGAAGACATCTGCTTGTGTCAATCTGGATGAAAAAAAGGATATTTTTTAATGGTTCTAGAAGATGGAAGGTGATGGTGGGAAATTTGATGTTTTTATCCAAACGCAAACTTACTTAATGTTTGTAACTAGTTCTGTACGCTTCATATCCTAACTCCAAATGGCTTCTTTTTAGCGATTTTTTTATACTAACCCTTACAAATGGCCAATTCAGTGGGAAGGTAGAGGGAAAAAAAACTGACTGTCCTGATGGAGTTAGTTAATGGACAACAATCATACTCTTACCATTTTTGCCTTGCATCCTTGTCCAATGCGAAAAACACCTCGTTCATTGATGCTGCTGACTTGAGACAGACATGTTTTTTTCCACTGAGCCAAGGGACTTCTCAACATCTTTGAACCAGTCAAGAAACCGGCTGGAATCTTTCTGCAATTAAAGCACAAAAAATGAAAAAAAAACAATCAAACAAACCAAATACATGATAAGCATATAAAAAAAAAAAAAAAATGTGAGTCACCAGCCACCGTGGCGAAGTGGTCAGCGTCGCGGACTCCCGGCTGGGAGGTCGTGGGTTCGAATCCCATCAGAAGTCATGTGGGTTTTTCTGCCCTGACCGGCTCCTACCCAGAGTTGAGTTTGCTGCGGGCTCAGTTGGGAAGACTGGGACCACACAGTCGAATTTCATCCACTTAATGGATGCGTTTCTGAGAGTGTTGCTCAAATTTCCTGACCAACACTACAGGTGTCTGTATCTCTCGGGCCTGGTTGACGCCGGGATATATTATGAAAGGAAGCGTAGAGTACAGCCCTGTCATGTAGTCTCAGACCGAAATGGAAATCTGTAGCATCATCTTAATCATCCTCATTCTCATCGATCAGCATAAAAAAAAGTCTCAAATCTGTGGCCCTTCATGCCCTGCTCTCATGGTGACCTCAATTTCGATGTCCTCTCCACGTCTGTGGCTTTGGTTTGGTTCCGTCGGGGTCACCGGTATCGGCGAGTCCATGGGGGCTGTCGTTGGACGGACGTGGTGGCGCCCTCCGGAGGGAGAGCTCACTCACGCCGGCTCCGCGACTAAGCAATTATTGTCATCAGTAGGGGGCTTAGTAGGTGGTGTCCTGCATATGTTAGATCAGAACAGGCGCCACTGAACACCACTGAAGTGACTCGGCAGCAGTGCAGTGTCTCCTCCGGTGGGTTGCCTCTTGACGACTTGACATTGACTGCTCCCTGTGGATTGCCGGTGCCAGGGCTGTGGCGGGGCCGACCAGGTTGTGGCTGTGGACGGGGTGTCGGAATGAGCGGCGTGGGTGCACTGCCTCTGAGGCGGCGCAGAGGTTGGGACAGCAAAAAAAAAAAAAAAAAAAAAAAAAAAAATGTGAGTCAGAAATTTATCTGTTTATCTAGAACAACAAGCACACCCACTTATTCTGTTGTATGTATCTGCTTGTGAATATGAAAGAATATTAGTTTCTTCAAAACGAAATGAAATCAACAACAGCACTTGCCAGTTTGGTTGGAAGTGAGGGGTCAGCAACAACATTGGCAAAGACCAGCCTGCACTGCTTCAACAAGTGGCGACATCCTTCACCTGTCTCCATGAAGATCAGTGGAGCATAACCAATGGTTGCTGCATAGAAGTGATCAACCCGGGCGATGGCCCACGGCTCTTCTCCAGCAGAGATGAAAGCCAGATCCACAAACACGTTGAGTTCTTTCACTCCGTCTGGTGAATTGTAAGAGCCATGTAATAAACATCTGTACACCTGTGCATATATCTGCCAGTATATCTGCTAAAAAAAAAAACAAAAAAACAATCAAACAAAAAAATTTCATAAAGTGCTGTATCAGTTTTCTACTGGATAAGTCTGAGATTTTGAAAATGAAAAATCATTTTGGTATTATGTTTGTTCCAAGTAACAACTTCTTGAAGAAGTTTTCCATGTCGCTATTCATACTGGTATAATCTGACAAGCAAACCCTGCTCTCGTCTTGGCCTGTCCATGACAATTGTCATTCCTGGTGCCTTTTTGTCTGCAATCATCAATTTTGATGTGGTTTACAATGTTTGATGGGGGATAGCTGCATCCATTTAAAATAATTGACAGTTCTAATCATTATCATACGGCATCTTTGATCATTCTTTGTATGGACATGATAAACTTAACTTTTTCATGTCACTGTAATCATTCTAATTTATCTGAACTGAAGAACAAATTATTCACACATGCAATGTTAAAACAACTTAAAATTTAATCTGAAATTCAAGAAAGGTACTCAACAATTCATTCCTTTATGAAGACATGTCATTTAATACATCTACACCTGCTTATCAGAACTGGTTTCTTTTATGTTCCTTGTACAGCCATGGGGAAATGTGCAAAGGGTTTCCTTCTTCATTCTCACAGAATATAAACAAAATGTGTATCAATTTCCAGTTTTATTCTATGTATTATTCCTGGGTGCTTACCTAATATATATTATCTGCAAATATGATTAGTACACTGATCAAAATGAGCTTCGAAGAGGCCTTGTATGTGGTCAGGTGGACTAGAATAAAACCAAAACTGAACTATTCTGCAAATTTGACAGTGTCCATTTCTATCATCTGAGCTTCAAAAAGTAAAATGTTCAACATACAGTAAAAAAAAAAAAAATCGACTATTCAAAGTAAAAAAAAAAATTTCTTAAGATTGATGTAACAAACTTTAATATCTACCTTTTAATGCCTACCAATTCATGAATGACAAAATTCATATTATGGTGTTTTCCCCCATGACATTTCACCTAAGATCAACAACAGGAGACAACTGAAAAAAAAAGTACTGGAAGCAAAACCATACACATGCCATTGTAATGGAAATAGATTACAAAAGTAACAGAAGGATAGAATGGAAAAAAAAGAGTACTGAAAAAAAATGAGTACCAGTAACAAAGTGCACACATTCAATTAAGAATTTAAAAATTACAGGAATGTACTTCACATATGCACACAAGATCTAACATGATGAAGCATAGAAGTGACAGTGCTTTTTTTCAAAGAGTATGCTAAAGAAAAAATGATCAGTAGAGATTGTGACCGACTACCTTTCATTTTTTCTTGCAGCCAGCAAACAAACTCAAGGCAGCGTGGTTCCAGAAAATCTTCCATACACTTAATATCTTGGGGAGAAACATCCTTCAGTTGTTCACACAGACACGATACAGACTGGTCAACTTTCCCTATGGGCAGGTTCTTGTCTTGGCTCTGAAAAATATATTCTATCATTACAAACAAGTTAAAGTTCTAAGTATTGCTCTTTGACTCTAGAGCTTGTTTTTAAGAATTCAGCGGCATACGCTGGAGTTTCAGTAGTTTTTCGTTAAATCTGGCAACAAAATGAACGGCATATAACATTTTCCATAAGGCAGATCTTAAAACCTCACTTGCTTGATTTTTTTTTTGCTGTGCTGTGACTGTTAAGTACTTGGATGTGCAAAGTAGCTGCACACATTTGGTAAAAAGGATTGTGATCTGTTTCCACTTTCCTTTTGCTACAGAGTTGCAGATTGGCTCATGACATTTCGGACAAACCTCACTGATTTAGTGGAATGCAGCATAAGCCTTCCTGACGTCAGTTACATTCCCTGACAATTGAGATCTTCATCACTATTGTTAGCTCATCTAGATATGGTTGTCACTGACTCCCAGTTACACATCATCTGAGAGTTTGACAAGTTATCCTGCAGCTACCCCCCCACCCCCCCCCCCCACCCACCCACCCTCCTTCTCTTCCTCTCTGAGTACTGATATCACTCGCCTTGGAAAATTTTCCTAAAGCTTATCTTTTATCTGTAAAATCTGGAAAGTCTTCCATTTGGGAATCCCTGAGAAGCCTTTCTTATATCCTCCCATACTCTCTCTAGACAATCTGTGAGTTGCCAAACTATTGGATGTTTCTAGACAGCCAGAATGTTTTTCTTTTGAAACACAGAAAGAATAATGCCAAAGACTAATGGAACACAAAACAAGAAATAGATTTAGAAAAGTACTGAAATCATTGTGTTGATGCATTTGTATCATAGTGTTCAAGTACTTCGGCTGTTCTGATGATCCCTGAAGTCTTTTAGCCAGGATATGACAACAACAACTGTGTTGGCAGGGATTTTAATGCAGTGTTGGCAGAAATGAGAAGAACATTGAGACAGTGTCAACAAATTGTCAGAAATTGTGTTGAACTGCCATTCTGGAAACTGCTCTTATTTGTTACCTACCGTTTTGCATTTGTCACCTACTGTTTCCAATCATCAGTGTCACCATTAATAATATAACAAAAATCAGAAATATTTAATTATTGCGTAGTACTTCATAAATGCACAATACATGTTTCCTGTTTGACTATTGATAACATACGGGGCACACATCCCTGTGCTAGAGATTTCTACAGCATGCACAGAATCACATGAAACTTTTACACCCCAAACCATATCTCATCAAAAGTCAACTACACAGAAGAAAGTGAGAAATCATGAATGCATACCCAGTGTGAGAATAACATGTTAAAAGACACTCACCAACTTGCATATGTTCTGGATGTCCTCGAAGTCTCCTGAGATGTTGACTGCCTCCCTCACCTTCAGCAGCACGGTAGCAGCTTTCACATGTTCCTGGATGGAAGTGAAGCAGAAAACTGCTGGATCCTCTTGTCTACCCACTGGCCTGGGTTATTGTGGGTACTCAGCTTGGACAGTTCATTTTTAATACAACTGTTGTTGTAGTCCCCATTCTCTGTACGGAAGATGCTGAAAACTTTTTGCGTTTCGGCTAAAGTAATGGTCCCTCAGTCATTGTTTTGCACAAATTTTGCCATTCCTTGTTGATGTTGCTCCACACCACTTGAAAAGCTCGCCAAAAGTCCACAAAAGATAAGTCTGTTTTCTTGGCAAACTCTGAAAACATCTTTTTAAAGATGTAGGAAGTAATTCTCTCCCTGAACACTGGGAGAACAGCCAAGATGTCTTCTGAAAGCTTCCAAGGATTAGACTTGGGTTTGTAGGACTCCAGCTCTTTGATGGTGCCAGGCGGCGCATTGGACAGACTTCTGATAACTGGAGGGTATGAGCCTTATCTCGCACCTCTTCAGTTTTTTTCAGGATTTCAGGAAGATCTGTGACACAAACAAATGGAATGATTTACAGACACCCCTCCCTCCCCCCATCCCTCTCACCCACCTAAAGGATGATTACATCTATTGATTTTGCATCACTAAACATGCAAGCCAAATTTGCAAATGTTTCACAACACTGCAATTACTGTTTCTTAGAAAGAACAATTTGTCTTCTATTTGGGCAAATCTAAATCACTTATGCCCATTACTGAAGTTCAAGTATGGCACAAGGAAGAGAACTAAAATATTCCAGTGATTAAAAAAGGATGTTCAATTCAAGTCCTTCATTTAAGGAATGTGAGCACAATTTGTGTCTGCACCAAAAGTTAGTGTTTTTTATCCTGGGAGTTGGCAACTGGAGCACAAAAAACAACGAAAAAAACCTGCCCACTCAGGCTGAAATGGCCTGTGCTTGCTTTGGTACAATCATGCACAACAGCTTCAAAATGAAGGACAGCAGATGGAATTGCATTTTTTTTTTTTTTTTTTCAAACATTACTGTTAATGTCAACCCTCATCCTCTCTCTCTCTCTCTCTCTCTCTCTCTTACACACAACTCTTATTAATCAAACAACTGAATCTCTTATACACGTTCACTGGCACTTTCCTCATATTTACCTGTCTAAAAAAAATATGTAGAATATTGCCATTATAACAGGACATCCATAGAAATCAAATTGGGAGAGCAAAGTAGCTAACCATGCCTCCTATGCAAGACAGATCTAAGAGTGATTGCCCTTGACATGCATATGTTGCATTCAAGCATGAGCAGACAGTTGTTTTTCCTTCTTTTTCTTGGCAAGGGAACATGCTCCATCACCGTATTTCTTACCTTTTTTTTTTCACAATGGCTCTCACAAACAGCCTTTCAAGCCTGCCTTCTTTTCAGATGTGCAAGCCTCTATCTCACTTCACAAGGGAGGATTTGTTACAGAATATCTGCAAAGTATGCACTGTTGCTGCTTCTCTCCAACAGTACTTGTCTCCTACACACACTGTGGTGTCTATTGCCTTGGCATTGTCTGCTCCAACTTCAACAATGACCGCCTGATTTGTCTGCCTCTCTTGTTATAAGTTGTATTCACACTCATACAACCACACGACCTGCATAGAGCGCACAAGGTTCTTCCCCCTTTGAGTCATGTAATGCATGTGAAAACTGGTCCTGCATGACACAGAAGTTCATTCACGAGTATGAATATAGTATAAGTGAAAGAAAATGGTTCTTTTTACTTGCAAGGCTCAGGACTGAATGGTATCACAGAATCTGGGCTGGGAGGACCTGACACGCTCCAGACATGACCCCAACACACCTTGACCAACATATGTTTGGTGTGCATACAGGTGAGCATGGTACTGACAACTACACTGATAATTTTGTTATTGATGATTTATCTAATGATGATGCTTCAGTTCCAAATTCAGAGATTTCTCTTATTTGTAGCACCATTTTGATCCTCCCTTCCCCCCTCCCCATGGATTTCATGTTAAAGTCGTCATTTTCTTAGGATACTATAATTGACAAGAATTCTCTTGCCACCTGTTTTCTTCCGGAAAGCTGTCACAGAACTGTGACACTACAACCCAGACTGCTGCTGATTTTTGATACGCCTTTTTTTTTTTGCTTTTTCTTGTGCAGTCAGAACAACTTCCACTTGTCAAGAATACACATTTGGCTATGTGTATTGAGTGTTTTTATCTCCAGATCCCCATATGTCAGCTTTTCAGGCACTACAAAATCGATTAAAATTCCTGTTTTGGCTTTTTTTTTATGTTTACTATTCAACAAACTGTCATGTCTATTCCATATTCTTCCTGGAGCTGCTCTCTCTCTCTCTCTCTCTCTCTCACAGTGTCTCTGTCTGTCACCCCTTCCCTTCCCTACCCCTCCCCAGGTAAATGAAAGGAACCATTAGTGATGTGGATTTGCAGAAAATACTGCACCTCATTGAAGGTTTCGCCTCAGTAGTTCCTGCTGGCTTGTCTTCTTTGCATGAGTCTCTTTGCTTCTTTAAGTTTAGGAGAGACCATCTATTAAAGTCTTTCCATATTTTGAATGTTCCAATGGCTACACTAAAACAATCTCATTTCAAGGGCCCTTTTCTTTTTGAGGACACTGTCTCCAAGGTTTATGACAAGATAAGAGATAGTGGTGTTTCTCTTCTACTTCAACTCTTTCATGCCCGGCACTTTCCCTCCTCTTCTCCCAACTCCAAGCCCTCTTTTCAGAGATAATTGGGTCAACCCAAACTTTCAGTCAAGGCTTTCTGTTCTTCCTGCTCTGGCCAAGGACGATGCTGGGACATAGACTATCTAGACCCTTCATTGAGGATTATGGTGGGGAGTCATCTCTCCACCTTCACTCAACAGTGGGAGGATCTCACATCAGACATGATGGCCTCTCGATGGTCAAGGAAGGCCTCAAGATTTTGTTTTCTTTCCCGTCTACACTTTTATCCTTGTCTATCTGGATCAAGATTGCCTCAGATCTTGGAAAGGTCTTTGTTTCAACAGAGGAAGAGGGTACTCTCATTAAAAAGAGTGCAGTTTCAAATGCTGTGTCCTCAGTACTTTTTTTTATTCTTTCTATTGTTCCAAAGAAAACAGTAGGTGGAGGCTGGTCATGTATCTTGGTGAATCTTTTCTTTTCTCCTAAAAAGTTTTTCGTGGAGACTGGGGAAAGCTGAGCACTTCCTTTTTTCCTGGCAACTGAACCCTAAGTCTGTATATCTTGGACATATATACTTCCACATCCCAGTCCATCACGCCTCTCATGGGTACATCTGTTTTTTAATCAAAAGACAAGATTTATACCTTCAAGGCTCTTCCCTTTCCCTTTCTTTGAGTCCATGGGTTTTTCACCAGGATAATGATCCTAGTCATTGTGGCAGTAAACAAAGATAGATCACCCTTCCTGTCACAAATTATTTTGGCAATTACATGTAGAAGAACTTTGGTTCAGAGGTTCTATCCTGAGACTTGTGGGTTCTTGAACAGACTCTTTCTTTCCTCACGTTTTTACATACGTTTTTTTTACATCTATCTGGAGACTAAATGAATCACTTTTAAAACTTTGTCCATCTGGGGATATATTTTCCCAAAACCTGATCCATCTTCCGGACTCCAAAGCTGAGAAGTTGAAGTCATATGCTCAGTTTCTTGTCCTTTCTTAGTCTATGTCTCCACGCTGCTTGCAGATCATGAATGTGGTTGCCTCTGCAGCAACTAAGCTGATCCCTCATGGATATTTGCATCTTTGCCCTTTCTAGTGGATGCCATGCAAAACCTGGGACCAGTCATCAGCCAAACAGGATGCTCTCCTTTCTATGCCTTGAAATTCCTGGCTGCCCTCCAGCTTTTGCTGGATCTGGAGTGGCTAAAGCATGGAGTCCCTTTCCTATTTCCCCAGTCGTTGTCACATACAATCTTTGCAGATGCAAGCAAAGCAAGCTATGGTGCTCACCTCTTCCCATTATTTGTGAAGATCAATGATACATGGTCTTCACAGGTAGCAGTGGACCAACTTATCATCTAGGTGTGGAAAACTGTCTTTTCATGCTCTGGAGCCTTGGTCTCAAACTGCTGAAAGACAGAACAGTCACAATCTGCACAGACAATGTGGTCATGGTGGCCAACATAAAGAACCAGAGAGGGACTCGCTCCAAGTCCATTCCTATCACCTCCTTTTTTGCCAATCCTTGAACACCTCTCTTTACACGTGGCAAATGCCTGGCAGTCTGCATGTCATGGTGGACTACGTGACCAGGAATGGCCACGTTCTTCCTTTCAAGTGGATGTGAAACAAGACTGTCCTTAGGTCGATCTGTAAAGTTTCTGGGAGCTTTCTATATCAACTTACTTGCCACTTTGTGAAGCAGTCAACTTCCAGTCTTTGTTTACCCAGCCCCAGGTCTCCCAGCCTTCATCATGGACTCTCTAACAATCGCTTGGGAAGGATATTCACTTAGGCATTTCCTCACTCTCCCCTCATTCCAGCAGTCATGAACCATGTTGCCAGAGAGAAGTGTCAAGTGATCATTGTTTGCCTTCTGAAGGGCTCAAATAGCTGGATAAACCTCATCATCAGACTTCTGGTAAAGTCTTGATTTTCCTCCCCCTGAAACTTGACTTGCTGTCTCAACACAGGTTAGAGAAGTTGCATGTGGATCCTGTGTTTCCTTTGCCTACATGCCAGCTTCTTATCAGGTGATTCCTCTTTACCCAGGGATGGTTCCACTCTTCATACATGGAAAAGATCATGGTTGGTCAAAGCCTATCAAAATTGTAAGAGTGTGACTAATGGAACATTTTTTTCCCCAAGTAGATGAAACAGACTGGGCTCTCGCAAGTAAATGCTGAGATTGAAGATGTGCATCATTTTCTGTAAGATCTGAATGAAAAGGGTTAGAAGCCCAGCTGTATTAAAGGGTTTCACTGCTATGATCTTTAATCTTAAAGGAAAAAAAAACACTGATATCAGCCATGATCACTTCTAACAGAGCTTGACTCATACCTCATGTAAGAATCTGTTGAAAAACCAACTGGAGTCTACTACCACCTCTGGATTATTTGACCACCAGGGACTTTGAGCCTCTTATTGATTGCTCTATCAAAAGCATGACCCTAATGACAAGCTTCTTCTTGTCTTTGGTGTCTGTGTGCATGGGGGGGGAGAGAGGTTCATGCCTTGTCTAGGGACCTACTGCTCCTGAAAAGGCATGATGATGGCTCAGTCATCTTCTCCACATGTCATTCTTTCCTAGCCAAGAACCGCGAGCCCAAAGAGCAGTCCTTGATGATAACCTCTCCTCCAATGGCCCCTTCAGCATCCAATCCCTGGCTCTGGCAACTTAAGACAGATCGCGTTAAATGTCTACTTAGAACACTTCAGAGAATGAAGTCAGGCTCTTATGGCTTCTCCCTATGACACAGCCTGAGAACATCTGATTTTAAACTGCAAACAGTAAGCTCTTAGATCAGGCAGGTGATCACACAAGTTTATATCCACAGCCAGCAACTGATTCCCCCAAAAGCCAGAACATGAAGTTTGGATTCTCTCCTTCGGCTCAGCTCTCTGATGGAAGCATTGCATACTGCTGGATAGAAGTCCCAGAGAGAGAGAGAGAGAGAGAAAGATAATGTTGCTTTTAGCTCAGCCAACTGCCAAGGGCCATACTTGAGTTGTTACCTCATTGAAGTCAACGCTCAAGTCATATTAAAAAAGACACACATCTAACTCATTAAAACACACTTTCTAAAAATACACTGGAAATATTGTAAAAATCTTTCTTCTAAAATATCTTACATCAGGTGAAAGATGTTGATCACTTTCAGAAATTAAAAAAAAATCACATCAGTTGGGACATCTCTGGACAAAGTTTTCATGGAATCTGCTGTAAAGTGTTTTGTCTGACATCCATCAAGAAAGTTCAAACACTCTAAAAGAATATGTTTCATTGTGAATGATACATCAAATGGAATGCACCACAGAGCTTCTTCACGTTTTCAAAGGTCAGAATGGGTGTAACAGAAGTGACCTGTGTACTTATAACACAAGACTGTCACTTCTGTCTGGCTGCCTATGGAGCATGAAAAAATCTTTCAAATTTGGACCAGTCTGGAAGAGTTTTTTTTTTTTTTATCCATCTGGAAGTTCCATTCCCTTGCCAACAGTATTTGACAAAAGCCCGAGTTTGGGGTTTCACATTGGTGAGAGGAATTGAGAATCTGCTCAACTCTTTCTTTGTAGCACTCTTGCCACTTCACTGCCTTGAGTGCCCACATAACTAGGAACCCAAGCAAAAATTATGTTGGCTCCATCAGATTTCAGAGATGTATACAATTCAAACAACTGAGAATAGGGCACTCCTCTGGCATTTGTTTGTGAAACTGCTTTCATTACTAAATTTCCTTTTTCTTAAAAAATGTCAAGGGCACTACATTTCTCCGATATTATTAATCTTTGGTGCTAATGTGTTAACAATTCATTGATCCCTATGTTTACAACCTAAATCTTTTTGACACATTCCATTGTGATACAAAAATATTAACATGCATATTACACAATGTTTACAAGCATACAAAATCATACTGATGATTCATTACTCAATCATTCATTCAGCAAACATGTCTTTCATCCCCTGGACTGTGGAGATGTCAAATTAAATCACTCACACACACACACACACACACACACACTGACATTGGTTTCTAAGACAACCAAGCAAATTGTAGATACATGCCTGTCCCAGTGAACAGTTGTCTGCAATGATCCAGCAACTCATCAAGACAAGCACTGGTGGAGAGGTAGCTCTGTAGTTCATGATTTCTGAGATCAAGCAGATCAGACACATATTCCATATATGTTGATCACATGCAGCCACAATCGCCAGAAACCGCTCACATGGGATAAGAGAAGATAAGAGAAGCCATCTGGAGAGATCCAATCTGGATGCTTCCCTCAGTCAGTTCATCCACCATATGCACCACACAGTCAAGCGCGCACTTGATGTTTTTTTGCAGCTATGGGGTGAAGGTCTTGCAGTCTTTGTCACTGCCTGATCAGGTGAACAAACAATATATCCAACAGATTTATTGCTGAGGGGAAAATAACATCAACAAAGATAGTTGAAATAACACAAATATGTACCAGTTGTACTTAAATGTCTTGTGAATATCTGCACATCATCCATTTGCTGTTTAGATCTTCCACATGTACTCATGCTATTGTTCCCTTCATTGCTTCAACATTTCACATGTTTGTTATGGCAATGAAGTTTCACTGGATGCTAGCAATCTTTTTTTTTTAAACTCAGAAAGTCTTTTTAACTCATCTAGGGTCATATCTAACTATTGTTTCATTCAATTTCAATACCTTCCTCCCTCCCTCCTGCCCCTCCTGATTATGTAGTCTGAGTGAATCTACTAGTTTTTTTTTCTTCATAGAGATGACCCAAACTGTCTGTGGCCGTTTTCAGAAAGCAAGAACTTCATAGCTATCTATTCCAATATCTAGCTTTATCCTCCTTTAAATAGTTGAATCAAAACAAAAGTGGTGTCAACTACCCATCCTTCAGTCATGACATGTGACTGTCAGATCAAGATCTTATTGAGGTATTCTAAACTTCATTTACTTCATTATTTACAACTTCTCATCCACTGGCATATCACTGATACATGAAAAATGATCTGCATTGACACCAACATCTTCAAGGAAATCCTTTCAACAATGAACTCCAAAGCAACATCAACTTGGTGGAAACTTAGCAACACTCCACAGTGCAGTGCCTAAATGGCAGAAATGAAGATTTAGGTTGAAGAATGTGTACACCAATTACTAACAGTAAAGTATTAGTCACATACACAGGTCTTCTGGGGTAAAAGAACACATGCACACAAATACTGGTGCACATTGGTGCATGCCTGACATCTGAGATGTTGAAAACCAAAACTGTTCACAAATGTTAAATCTAAGTTGACTGCTGTAACTGCAATTTCTTGAAATTCAGGATCAAATCATATGAAAAACACTGACTCCTAAATACAAGACCATTTTAATAATAAGCAAAATGGCAACAACAAAAAAAAAACATATCAACTGAATATACTGCAAAAAGAAACAGAGAACATAGAAGCAGCCAGAAAACACATAAAAACAGGTTAAGAGGTCTTTAAGACCAGGACTTAGCTTTACCATAGCAACAAATGTTTAAGTAAAAAAAAAAAGGTAACATTTAGTTCCAAAATGAGGTGGCTGAGGGCAGAAATAGAAAAAAAAAAAAGATGGTTAGTAATTCCACAAGACAATCCAGACAAACAGATTCCAAGACAAAACATGATGCATTCCAACCTCTTGGGTCTTCTTCAGACAAAACAAACAACATTTAGGGCAATGAAAACAAAGAATGAGCAACCACTTCTTTACAAAAAAAAAAGACATTTTAGAAAACAAGACAAAATCCAAACCAATATGATGTTATATGGGCAAAAACAATGAAAATATGTCAGCAAATAAAACTTGCTTTACCAAATCGCTTGAAATAGTTGACCATAGGAATCCAAGTGATGACAAATTTCAAAACGTCTTCATTCTGCTCCACTTGCTCACGCCATTTCTCTTCAATGAAACAGGACAGGAGCTGATCAAGTGTGCACTCTGGTTTGCAGTTCCCACATGTTCTGATTCCATCTGCAATGATGGAAATGCTTGTATCACAAGGAAAATGGGGAGTTTTTACCATACTCCCTGTTTGGCTGGCATATTTACCATGTCAAGCTGGTGCAGGCAATGACCAATATGTTTGTTCTCTGTCAAACTGGTGCAAAGTATAGCTGATATGGGTCTTTTGGTATAGTTTTGTTTTGTTTTTTAAATCTCAAATTTGACGCTGAAATCACTGAAGCAGATAAACATGATGGATGCACTAGACATTACACTTTTGGGGGGCAGTCCATGTTAAAACAGATCATTACAAAGTAAGTACAACTGCAACAACAACCAAACAGCAGCAGCAGCAGCACCACCACCACCACCACCACCACCACAACCAAGAACAACACACACATACACACACTAAAATAGATTAGTGTAAAGCATTGTAGAAGAGGTAGCTGCCAGTTACTTCTGTGATTATGTGGTTAACTCACTCCATGCCATGAGTTTTTTTCCCCTTGCTACTCCCTGAAAACCCGGGGTTTGTATAGAGTAGGAAAAAAATTCTCATAATTGTAGATGAGCAGACAGACATTTGAAATGAGGTGTGTGGATACAATGCATATTAGTCAATATGTGAACAAAAAAAATTAAGTAATTTACTTACCATCTTGGTGGTGAAAATTGGCTCCATTTGTTTCCTTTTTTTCAGCACTTTTGCACCCATCAGAAATATCCATACTAAGTGTTCCTTAGCAGCTTAGAATGTTCTTCTACATCACACTCTCGCACAGCTAAAATCACTGAAGACACAGAAGATATAATACTGATCACAAGCATGTGATGGAGAATGTGAAAATACAAAAAAAAATGTGTCTTTATAGGATGAAAAACAACAACAAAAAAAGTTCACTGTGCACAAAACACTGGTGATGAATCACTAGCAGTATTCTTTTCTGGAATGGAAAAGCTTGTGGCATGTGACATTGTATCCTGGGTACAGCTTCACACACAGTGGCAAACCATGGACTGCAAGATGCTTGTTGTAGGGAACAGACCCCTGAATAAGAGTCAAAGTCACAAGATGAAAAAACAGCTTCTTCCACCACTTCATGGTTTTCCTATGCAGGGCATGTAGGCCATGAGCTGATCACTCATGTCTACTCCTGCCATGTAGTCCTGTACTGCTGCTGGTTTCTGTCTCTCAGGGTGTGCCATGCTGTGAAGCTCATCATGGTGGTCGGCAGCATCACTGTCATTAGCACGTGGACAGGTTTTTCGTCCTGCCACTTCAGCACAGCAACATGACCTGCAGCCATACACACAAAAATGATCATATGTGCTTTCATTTTCTTTTTCTTATGTATCTGTGCATCCCATTGTTTGCAATAAACATTCATGTGTATGGATGCATAGTTTGGTGCTTTTACAAGCTATGAAGTAGAACCAACCTGGATTTTTTTATATATTACCAGCACCATAATACATTAATTACCTAAATTACTTCATAGTTTACAGTTTATTCAATAAATGCACAAATTATGGCTTTTTGCACAATAAATATTACTGAAAATATGCCTGGAAAGACAAACATACCCATGCACAGAGTTACAAAACATGAATATGTGTAGCTGTTCTCTCTCTCAACACACACACACACACACACACACACTTTCACACACACACACACACACACATACACACACACACACACACACACACATACACATGGAGTAATGCACAAATACTCAATACATATAATTACTCACTCCTTTGTTTATCCCTCCCTTCTCCCCCCCCTCCTCCCTGCCCCCCCCCCCCCCCCCCCCTCCTTCTTCCCCTCTCTCCCCCTAGTCTACTGATACATGAATGGATCACTGCAAAAAATATGCACTCACTTAGTGTGTAAAACATACATGACACATTTAACACATAGCACAATTTATGCAGTAATAATTTCTCTTTACCCACCTCTGCGGAATGCATGGACAACTCAAAGAACTGCAAAGGCTGAGTGTTGACTGGCCAGTCATTCAATAATCCTGGTGTGCCTGTGCCGTGACGGATGATCAAGACGTAAGAAATGAAAATTATTGGTCCAATCGTCAGTGAAAACAGCCCCCAAATCATCGACTTCTTCTCCCATTTCAGCATCAGTATCCGAATCAAACACTTGTTGTTGAGGCTGGCACAGCTTTTGTCTGCTTCTTCTTCGCCACTACCAGCGCCCACTTCAGTGTTGGAATTCACATCTGTGTCCCCACTATGGGGGTCAAAATCCTCATCAGAAGAATCACTGATGTCTTCTTCATCATCTGATCCTTCAGTCTGGATCATTTCCAGTGTGTCTTCAATTCTACCTAACAATTCACCAGCCCTACTGTGCCGAACGCTTCATCAGGACGCCATCTTTTCAATCACGGAGCAGAGCTGACCGACAGTATGCTTTGTTGTTGTCAGCTAGCGAGCAAGCGATGCTCTGCACACTGCTCCAGTGAATGAAAAGTTGGAAGGGATAACTAAGGAACTGTCTCCATTCTTGAGTTTCGTACCCGATACGTCACTCGGACAGCGAGAATTTTCAAAATCCAAATCTGCATATGTGGACATTGGTAGCTAACGATTCATTGTGCGATGTCCACAAATAAGATAAGATAATGTTGCTTATAGCCCAGCCGACCGCAAAGGGCCATATCAGGGCTGTCACCACGTTAAAATCAACTCACAAGTCATTCATCCACACAATTCTTTAAAAGACATCGTCTAAAATCTCATCCAAACTTTGTTAAAAATCTTTCCACTGTAAAATCTCAGATCCGATGAAAAATGTTTAATCTCTTTCAAGAACTCAAAGATCGCGTCAGGCGGAACATCTCTGAACAAGGTTTTCATGGAATCTGCTGTAAAATGTTTGTGTCTCACATCGTGCAAATCCCAACACTCTAAAAGAATATGTTTCATTGTGAGTGGCACATGACATGGAATGCACCAAGGAGCTTCTTCACTCTTTAAAAGGTAGGAATGGGTAAAATATGAATGGCCGGTGTGCAGCCGGCACAGAACTGTTTCTTCTTTACGACCACCAGACGCAGATGAGAGGAACTCCTTTAGGTTTGGACGGATCTGAAAGAGTTTGTTATTTGTCTGTGTATTCCAGTTCTCCTGCCAGAGGTCTCTGACATAATCGTTAATTTTGGGTTTCAGATCCGAGCAGGGGATAGGTGTGTTTGACAGTTTCTCTCGTACGGCATTCTTGGCCAAACGATCAACCATTTCGTTCCCTCCAATACCAACATGACCAGGAACCCAAGCCAAAAGAATGTTGTAACCCTCTACTTTCAACTTGGTAAAAAGTTAAAAAAAGTGTAAAAGTTCGGGGTGCTGAAGGTTGCGGCCAGCTATGGCCTCCAAAGCTGACAGTGAATCCGACAAAACCAGAAAGTCCCTCTTCGTAGATTGGGAGATTATCCGTAGTGCCAGAACCAGAGCTGTAAGTTCAGCAGAGTAAGCAGAAGCGTCTGAAGGAATATGTTCTAACAGTATTTGAGAAGGAGCACCAGGGCAGTAGGCTGCACAGGCCACTCCATCTTCAGACTTGGAACCGTCAGTGAAAAATTTTGTGATAGGATGAATTTCGAACAGAGGTCAGCATACAAAGCCTTGTACGCCAGAGAGCAGGTGGACTCTTTACGAAAAGCTGCAAGATCAAAACGAATCTCTGGTGTGAAAAGGTCCACGGAGGTTGATCTGGAAACTTGGAAAAATCGGACACAACTCCTAGGTCTAGACCTGCATTCCGTGCGTGAGGCTGCATACGAAGACCAAACGGCCGAATACAGTTAGGGTTGTTTTCAAATTTGCTTTGAAACTGAGGGTCAACAGGGTTTTCAGGTTCCGAGAACAGTCTGACATAGTAATTCAAAGACAGTTTCAGCCTGCGGTTGGACAGCGAAGGTTCACCTGCCTCTGCGTACAGGCTGTACACAGGGGTGGTGTGGAATGCTCCAAGACAGAGACGAAGCCCTTGATGGTGGACAGGGTCCAAGAGTTTTAGATACGATGGTCTGGCAGAGCTGTACACAGCACAACCATAGTCCAGTTTGGCACGGACCAAGGCTCTGTAGAGGTGCAGCAAAGTTTTCTTATCAGCGCCCCAGTCAGTGTGTGTCCACAAATGTGGGCATTGGTAGCAAGTGAGTTAAACTCTCTGGGTCACAGCAGAAAACTAGCATGAGAGACAGAGATAGAGAGAGAGGGAGGGAGGGAGGGGAAAGAGGAAGAGAGAGGGCAGGGGGTAGGGTAGAGAGATGAGGTGAGAGAGATGGAGAGAGACAGAGAGTGAAAGACAGAGGGAAGGAAAGAGGGAGAGAGAGAGAGTGAGAGGGAGATGTGTTAGTAGAGCACATGTAGAGGCTGGATAGTGGTTGATCTGGTTTGGTGTTTACCCAGCTAGATCAACAGTGTGGAGACCGAGAACCTTTTTTTTTAAACTGTTTGACACAATTCAATAAACCGCAATCCTGTGCACCCCCGTTACCATGCAAGATGCCACACTGCAGTACTATAACAACAGAGCAATATGTAGTTATACAACGATAGCTAGAAAACAAATCAATAGGGTATAGCAATGCACAACATATCATTAACCCGTTCCCTGCATGGAACAAGTGCCACTCATGGTGAAAACTAAAAATCGCTACGCTTGTAATGAGTATGTCTCATGGTAACTTCATCACGGAAAGCAGAAAATCTACTTGGGAGACAACCGTGTAAAATGTTTCCACCTCTTCTACTGATGTCAAGGTACAGGCTCTTTCCCTTCAAGTGACTGGCCAACTGACCACATGATATGCAAATTGCAAGTTCAGAGGTAACAGCTGCTTACTGTGTGGTGTGAGTGTGTGTGTGTGTGTGTGTGTGTGCCCAAATGTAGGTCTGCTTACTTATCTTGATATTCAGATGGCAGCTCAACCTAGCACTTCATCAACGCGTCCCGTTTTCAAGCATTACACTGTGCTTGATGTTTTAGATGACATTTTAAATTATCAACATAGTGGTGAAGAAGACCTTTGAGGATTGGATCCTGATACTAGAGATAAGGAGGAGAGGATGGGAATCAGCACCATCCACTTTTTTGGAGATATGTGCTGGTGATGACGTGGCTTCATTGTTCGTTACACATGACAGCAGTAAAGAAAGCGCCATTAGCGTGAGTGACGAGTGGAAATAGCTGAACCTGTGCCATCAACGAGCACTGCACCCCCTCCTGTCTTGAAGTGACATGGTCGTGGATGTGGTATGGGCTCAGGTCAACAGTGAGGGTCCCGTGGAAGCGGCCGGGGTCATGGCATGGGGCATGGTCAGCAACAGCTATCAAAGAATGGCGAGAAAGAGGTGCACAGCCCTTCAACCTTGCTGTTGTTTTCACTAGGAATCCTGGTTTGAAAGCCAACTGTGCCAATTTTTGGCTGTACAGAGTTCCAGTCTTCAGTTCTTCTATGACCAGAAACTGGTTTCAGGCAAGTAGCTCTACTTTTCTTTTGTTGTTGTTGTTGTTGTTTTTTTTAACTACTTGATTCTTCATTCCTCGACTATTTATTTTCTGTATTCCTCTTCTTTGCCCTATTTTCTACTTAAATCGCATAATTATGGCAAATAATGACTGTATGGATAGATGGGACTGTGTGTGTGTGTGTGTGTGTGTGTGTGTGTGTGTGTGTGTGTGTGTGTGTATTTGTGTGCATGTGTGTGTGCATTATCTATTTCTGTATGCAGGTTTTCCGTGTAAATTTGTTTATTTTGTAAAACACAGAAGCACTCATCCACAGCAGTTTTTTTGGGGGGTACCATTGTGGTGTTTTTACATTCAGGAGGGGCCGAGGAAGGCTCTTGCTTACGCAGACAAAACAAGTGGCTTACAATTTGTCTCACTATTTTAATTTTGTCTCACTAAACAATTTCAATTTAACAATCAATCACTGGTTTATTTAACCAGAACACAACAATGAATTTCGCGTCAAAAGATTTCAAAACCAAAATTAAGGTTAACATCAAGCATCAAATAAATCATCAAAAAGTCCAGTCCAACATAAGCATCATCCCATCCCTGAGGTTCCGCAGGTATATTGAGATGGGGTAGCAGAGTATTGATAGTTGCAGACTAGACAAGGGACAGCTTTGGGTGCAGGGTAATGAGGGAAATTGGGCAAGATTGGAGGGAGGGGCAGGCAGGGGGGGGGAAAATAAAACTTTGGCAAAAAAACGACGAAGTCGAAGAAAAAGGTGGCCCCTGGGAATAAACATATAACACAATACATTAGCCTTCTATGGCGAAGAATCTACAATAAAAAAAAACTACAACAATAGCAACACCACTGAACATAAAAGAACGCATCAATAAAACACATCAATCTTGGGACACCCAACAAATATCCCAGCAAATCGGCAATCTTAACCCACTAGCGTGGAAGCATTATGCCTCTTACAAACTCTTCCATACATGAACATTCAAGCCCTTGTGCAGAAATAACCAACAACCATCCTAAAAATTATTCCTAAATCAGTACAACAACAATTTGTCTCCACAACTCCTAGCACTGAGAAAAGCTCAAATGTAGTAACACAATACATGCTAACAAAGCTAAGCAAACTCTCTTCTTCTTAGTTGCAAGGGTCATTCCATGAGAACAAAGGAATAAGTTTTTTTTTTTCACTGGGACTAGGCCCTAACTGTACAAACCTTCTATTAGTACAATAATCTAATGTCAGAAGTATTGGGCTAAATATGAACCCTAGCCCTAGGTACACATTGTTAGCAATGACCCTTAAAAGGTGGTAAGAGAAAATATACAGACTGAGGGAAGTCAAAGTGAGAAAAAAAATTTACACTGGTCGCTAAGATTAACTCTTAGTTCTGTTCAACTTGAGAAAAGAGAGCACAAGAGAACTGAATAAACATGACAGAAGAAATAAGTCTATTAATTTCTTTAACATGCCTAAATACTATTTCAAACAAGACAGCTACTAAATATCCTGTAAATGGCCAGGATCCTTTCCCCAATTTCAAGATGTCTACCAAAAGCACATGGTAAGCCAAACCGGTTCAACATACTAACTTGGACCAGTATCTAGACAAGCCCAATTCATAATATGATCAGTAACAATATACAGGCTTAGTTTTAGTCTAATTTACTCATAATCTTACTACAGCTTACTAACCTTGAATTAAAAGACCACTCTGCCACTTTTTTTTTTTTCTCTCTAGGCAGACAAAGTGTCTCTCTCTCTCTCTCCAGCGGTCAAAATGTGCAGGAAATTGCTATGTCAAGGAACAGGAAATAGGATGTGGAACTTGTCAGGAAACAGGAAGTAGTTGGTGAACTTGGTTATTATTTCCCTGAATTACTTTATTTCAACCCCCAAAAAATAATTACCTCTAGTAACTTCCCAACAAGATTTTTGTATACAAAAAAAAAAATAGTAACTAGAACCAAATCAAAAAACACATTATCTTCAATCCCCAACCTTCGTTTAACCACTCAAGGGGGACAACTCCCCCAAGGAAACAACTTCTTAACAAGGGACTAAAATTGCAGTTACTTCCCTTGAACTGTGCTTGTGTAGACCAGCCCTCTGTCATGCTGTCTACACTTTCCCCGCAAAAAAAAAAAAAAAAAAAAAAAAACATATCATTTTTTTTTTTTTTTCAATTGAAAGTTTCTGGTCATTTCACACAATGGTAAAATTTTCTTGAACCAGCAATCATCAATCATTGCCGGACAATTTCTTTGGTGTATAACTACACGCATTTCTTGGCCAAGATGAAATAATGTTCCTTTATCATCGACAAGGACTTGGAGAGGGTCTCGAAACTTTCCTCCAACTGTTTCAACCAAGGTCCCAGATCCTTGGCTTTGCCAACAGTGGCAGACTCAACAGGAGAGATCTGCTGCCACTCTATGTGCCAAGTTCAAACGGTCCACAGGCCGCCTTTGTCGTAATGACCGCCTAAGTTTTGGTGCAGGCTGTCCCCCCTCCGCATCAAAACCTACTGCCTCGTCAGACTCAGTGTGGTTGAGATCAACCGACCCATCCCTGGATCCATCCTCATGATCCTTCTCTGGTTCCCCTGGGTCAGTAACACCTTGTGTCCCAGTCCGATCTCCTGTGTCCACACTGGCTTGGCGGGGTTCCGGTGTATCACCAGCTGGTTCCATGGGTTCCTGTCCAGAACCGATTCCTGGTTCTCCCATCAGCTCCCATCAGCTCCCTCACATCTGTCTCTCAGGAGGTTCGCCAGATGGAACAAACAGGTGCCTCTGGCCTCAAATCTGAATTGGGCCATGCTAATTCAAACTGCAGAGAGGCCGTGTCCTCCTCCTCGACATCCTGCAGCTCTGTCCTGCTCCTTTTGGTTTTGGTTTTGGTTTTGGGCCTCGGCTCTCTTTTCTTCTCTCGTATGTGATTTGGTCTCTTCATCAAGCATGCCTATTGGTAGTAACAGGTTGCGATGAAGTGTCCTCACAGGCCCAATACCCCCTTCCAGTCTGACCGAGTACACGGGCATATCACCAGGCTTGTCAACCACTACGTACACCCTTTCTCCCAACGGTCACACACACTTTTGAGGTGATCCTGGGGCCTAGTCGTCGCACTAAGACTCTGTCTCCCACCTCAAGTTCAGCAGCATAGGCGGATGTGTCATATTGTGCCTTGTTCCTGAGTGCACGCCTGTCCATGTTGTTTGAGGCAGTTGTGTAGGCCTCTTGGAGACGGTTTTTCATCATGTCTCGCACAAACTGCCTGGCGATTCCCTCCGAGATGCATCTAAATCAATTCCAAACGCCAAGTCAATCGGTAGGCGTGGATGGCGTCCGAAGAACAGGTAATACGGGCTGTAACCTGTGCTGGAATGAATGCTGCAGTTGTATGCATGCATCACTGCTGGTAGACTTTTTCTCCAGTCCTTCTTCTGTTCATCCTCAAGGCTGCGGAGTCGGTGGATGATCTCTCTGTTCAAGCGTTCAACAGGTGAGCCTGCAGGGTGGTATGGTGTCGTGCACT
Organism: Conus betulinus; assembly: GCA_016801955.1. Classification (NCBI taxonomy): domain Eukaryota; kingdom Metazoa; phylum Mollusca; class Gastropoda; order Neogastropoda; family Conidae; genus Conus; species Conus betulinus. Next base: position 191,402 of record JADBJO010001847.1, read on the forward strand.
TCTTGATGCCAGCTACTCGGCACACTTCTTTCAACAGCTCAGACTCAAAGTCTCTTCCTTGATCTGATAGGATGCGCTGAGGGAAACCGTAGATCATGAAGAAGTTCTGCCAGAGGGCTTGAGCAACAGTCTTGGCTTTCTGATCTTTTGTGCAGACTGTAACGCCAAACTTGGTGAAGTGATCGAGTATCACCAGGATATTCTGTTTCTGCCCCTTGACCTCGATGGTTAGGTAGTCAATGGAAAGGAGCTCAAGGGGAACACTGGACGTGATGGTCTCCATAGGGGCCTTTTCTTGGGCAGCTCCCCTCCGTACACACCTCCCACATTGCCTGATCTTCCTCTCCAAATCTCGGGCCATGAAGGGCCAGAAAAAAAACGGAGTCTTGCCTGTTGGAGTGCACTCTCCAGATGTGGATGGTATATATCCTCGTGCACGCCCGACATTGCCTGTTGGCGTTTTGAGGTGGGGATGACCAGTTGCCACTTCACTCTTCCTTCCTCACCCTCTACTTTCCTGTGGAGAACACCTTCTTTCATCACCAGTTTGTTTTGTTCTCGGATGAAAACCCTCATCTCAGGTGAGACACCTGCTTGTGTATTGGCACTCAACCTGTGGCCCTTTTCTAACTCTTGAATCACCCAGTTCAGTGTAGGGTCAGCCAGTTGTAGTCTTCTCCACTCTCTCTTACTGATGGTACCAATCCCGTTCTCCTTTGGCTCCAGGATGTCGTCACGAATCAGGCTTGGGTCTTTTACTAGCTGTTCCACTGCTGGAAGTTTTTCCTCTGTGTCTGTCTCAACTGACTGACGGCACGATGACACATGTAGGCTGGCCTGGTTGTTGCTGGCTGGCCTAACACCCTTGGCTTCCATCACAGCCCTGACCACCACAGAGCTTGCGGTCTCCAATCTGTTGCTTTGGTTATCAAGTTCAGTGGCCTTTCTCCTGATGAACTCTGTGTTTTCCAGGAACTTGTGGTACTCGGCATCCTCAAGAAGTTCTTCCCTGTCATGTCGCCTAGACAGGCCGTCAGCATCCAAATGGCTGGATCCTCTTTTGTACTGTATGTCAAAGTCATAGATCGAAAGAGAAGCAAGCCACCTATGACTCACAGCATCAAGTTTTGCTTTGTGGAGGATGTACCGCAGGGGGTTGTTATCCGTGACTACTGTGACTTGAGTTCCCAGAATGTAATCATGGAATTTCTCCGTCATTGCCCACTTCAGGGCAAGAAATTCCCTCTTGTGCGCTGGATAGTTGGATTCAGTCTTATTGAGAGATCGGCTGGCATATGCATAACTCTGTTCTTCCCATCCTGCTCCTGGTACAGTACAGCACCGATTCCAGTTCCACTCGCATCACAGTGCAGAGTGAATGGCTTTGTGCAGTCAGCCACTGCCAGGAGAGGCTCAGATGTCAATGCCTGGATGAGTGCGTCGAATGCTGCTTGTTGTTGATCTCCCCACAAGTGCGTGATGTCCGATGTCAGGGTAAGGCCTTTGTTTTTTTTCTCTCCTTTCTTCTGGCAGCCCTTGGGATGTAACCAGCAGTTAGGTCATTGAGTGGCTTGGCTATCTGGGCGAATTTAGGGAGGAATTTCCGGTAGAAACCAGCAAACCCGATGAAAGACTTCACGTCGCGAACTGTGCGAGGAATCGGCCAGGTCGTCAAGGCTGAGATCTTCTCCGGGTCTGGTTTTATCCCCTGGTCGGAGATGACATGACCCAAGTGGCGAACCTCCTTTGTCCCGAACAGGCACTTCTGTGGGTCAAGCTTTAGCTTGAACTTCCTCAGCCGTTCCAGCGAGCGGATGGTCCGGTCTTCCAGTTCCTCAAGTGTACGACCATGGATCAGTATGTCATCTAGGAACACGATCAGTTCACTGAGGTTCATATCAATGAACACCTTGTCCATCAGTCGCTGAAATGTTGCTGGGGAGTTGCACAGGCCAAAGGGCATCCGCTCGAACTGGAAGAGCCCAAAAGGTGTTGTAAATGCCGAGATCTGTTTCGCCCGTTCAGTCAGCGGTACCTGGTAGTATGCCTTGCTGAGATCCATGCTCGTGAACCATTGGCTGCCGTTGAGTGTGAGGAACAGGTCATCGATCTTTGGGATGGCATAGCTATCTTTGATGGTGAAACGGTTGATTGCTCGATAGTCTACACACAACCGCAGGGCGTTGTTCTTCTTCCTCACCAAGACGATGGGGCTTGCAAAGGGCGAGCAACTTGGAGTGATAATCTTTGCCTCCAAGAGCTCCTGGATGTGCTGTTTTGCCTCCTCAAAGTCTCTCGGAGAGATGGGTCGGGGTCTCTCCCTGACAGTGCATCCTGGCTGGAGTTGGATGTCGTGTTGTTCCACCTCGGTTCTGCCTATGTCTAAATCATGTTGGATGAAGACATCAGAGTAGGATGAGAGTCGGTGGGCAAATTTCTTGCGCCATTCTTCTGGTGCACTCTCTCTCCAAAACGGAACTGCCCTGCGCAACCCTCTGTGTCTGAGATGCGAGTGTGATTTTTTGTGACTGCGTGGCTGTGTGCATGTTCAGTATCACATTCTGTGGTTCAGGCAACCCACTGAACTCTTCTAAGACCCTATGCATATCATACATGGCATTAACAACATACACATCTGCTATCTTGGAATTCTTCTGTAAGACTAAATCTACATCAGAAAAATTGCAAAGGGTCAATCTCACATCATGCAGATCTTCAACAGCCACTTTTGTTGCTACCAGTCCCACCTTAACGTTTTGCTGTTGGTCACAGTGTTCCTGGATCAGCACCGAGGAGAAGGTCTGAAGGTCTCTGACCCGGGGTTGACCCACAACACTGGCCGTACCCATAGGGGGTATGACTGTCTTCTTCTTCAAAATGATAGTCCCCACTTTGCCATCAGCATCGCTACTGTCGGCAGCATTTGCCAGCATGAATAGTGCCTCACATCTGACATGGTCGGTTACCAGAGATCGTGGCAGGTCTCTGAAGACGTTCGTTCCCAGAATAATCGGAACTGTCCTTGAGAATTCTGTACCCCCCTGACCCACAAGACAGACTACAGAAGTGACGGTCTCCTTCCCTGCCAAGACTTTTGGTAGCCGACACTGCATGGTTATGTACCCAAGGTAAGGCACACTCTGTCCCCCCGCACCAACCACATTGACGGGTGTTGTCAGTCCCTGGATTTGCAGGTGGCCAAGGTTCTGTCTATAGAACTGTTCTGAGACGATGGTCACTTTGGACCCACTGTCCAACAAAAACATTTTGTTCTCACCCCTTCTACTTCTATCTCCTCTTCACATGCAGGCCCAACCAAAGCCTCCAGAATGTCTGCCTCAGTGTTGATGTCTGCTAATGTGTCTCTTGGGGTTAGGGGGTGGTCTGTCCCCAGCGTCTACAGTTTTGCACAAAAATGACAAGTTCATTCTCTCTTACCTCAGCCTTCAGTACCTTCAGTCCCCATCTGATGTTTTCTGGGGCACGAGGGCAAACATGTGAAGCACTCGGCACCTTTCCCCGAAGTTCTATAATTTGGCCAGCCGCCAGCTTGACGTCGACTCCCCTCAGGCGGACAGGCTTGATGTTGCGGCTGACCTCGATGGTGTTGATGGCATCCTTGAGGAGTTTTTCATGCCGTCGGTTGGGTCCTGAATTGTTGTCAGTCAGCGTCTGGACCCCCCAACGCCGACTGCCTGGCCGTTTAATTTCTGCCGTTCCTGCTGGTTCCGGCACTGTCTGGTGTAGTGACCATGTCGGCCACACCGGTAGCACGGCCCCCTGGGTCGTGGAGGTTGAGCCCCTGGGTGCGCGGGCCAGGAGGTTCTGTGAACGTCGGCCGTAACTTCTCGGCCACCTTCTCGGCGATCTTCTCAGGTCGCTGTCGCAGAGTCCCTCGCTGGGTCCTGGCATTGTTGCAGCATTGGCGTGAACTCTGCGACTGTCCTTCGACCTGGCGACGGGCTCCTCGCCCATCTGTTCCACTCTCCGTACCGTCTGGAGCAGCCTGGTGAGATCTGGAGTGGCCTCCCCTGGAAAACCAAAACTGCTCCGCAGCTCCAGAGCCAGCATTGGTGGAACTGACCGGGAAAACACATGGTAGACCCGCCGCCGCTGCTCCTGCTGCCCCATCTCCATCTTTGCCGCCACCTCCGCCAGGGCGGACCACAAACGTCCCAAGAAGGTGGACGGAGCCTCCTTAGGCTGCAGTGTCATGGTGTCGAACTCTAGCAGTAGGTCGTCCACCGTCTTCACCTCCCCGTAGATGCCTCGAAGTGTGTTCAGGAGGATGTCGGCAGCATCACTGCAGTCTTTTGCCTGTTGGTAGGCGAGTCCCCGGAGGCTGCCCAACATCTTCGCCCGTAGTTCTGGGATCGTGCCATCTTGTAGATGATGCTGCTGACATTGCTGCTCCCACTCTACAAAAGACACTTCCCCCCGGGTTGTGGGACAAACCCTGAGAAGGGCTTAATCCTCACACGGCTGCTTGGGCCGTGACGTTGATGACGGGTGGGGTTGCTGCAGCGGGTTGAAGGGGGTGACTAGGGAGAGTAGCCTCTGCATGTCAGCTAGCTGTCTCTGGAGGCCAGCGACCGTGGCTTGATGGCCTTCTTCTCCTCCATTTCCTTCACCTGCTTGGACACCCTCACTCAAGCTACCTGACGGTGTACCTTCAGCACTCATGGTACAACTTATGCTGGTCTGTTCTTTTTGTTTTACAACTTAGGATCCAAAAAACTTTTTTTTTTTTTTTTTTTTTTTTTTAAGCCTTCCTTAGCCCCACATTGGGCGCCAGAAATGAAGACAGACACACAGTAATCCCCAATTTAGAGAGCAGGAGCAAGAGAGAGAGAGAGAGAGAGAGAGAGAGAGAGAGAGAGAGAGAGAGAGAGAAAGGAGAAATATAGAACAGGGGAAGTCACGCTGACTCTGTCTACAGGGAGGGGCCGAGGAAGGCTCTTGCTTACGCAGACAAAACAAGTGGCTTACAATTTGTCTCACTATTTTAATTTTGTCTCACTAAACAATTTCAATTTAACAATCAATCACTGGTTTATTTAACCAGAACACAACAATGAATTTCGCGTCAAAAGATTTCAAAACCAAAATTAAGGTTAACATCAAGCATCAAATAAATCATCAAAAAGTCCAGTCCCAACATAAGCATCATCCCATCCCTGAGGTTCCGCAGGTATATTGAGATGGGTAGCAGAGTACGGATAGTTGCAGACTAACAAGGGACAGTTTGGGTGCAGGGTAAATGAGGGTAATTGGGCAAGATTGGAGGGCAAGGGTAAGTGGGAAAATAAGCTTTGGCAAAAAACGACGAAGTCGAAGAAAAAGGTGGCCCCTGGGAATAAACATATAACACAATACATTAGCCTTCTATGGCGAAGAATCTACATAAAAAAACTACAACAATAGCAACACCACTGAACATAAAAACGCATCAATAAAACACATCAATCTTGGGACACCCAACAAATATCCCAGCAAATCGGCAATCTTAACCCACTAGCGTGAAAGCATTATGCCTCTTTACAAACTCTTCCATACATGAACATCCAAGCCCTTGTGCAGAAATAACCAACAACCATCCTAAAAATTATTCCTAAATCAGTACAACAACAATTTGTCTCCACAACTCCTAGCACTGAGAAAGCTCAAATGTAGTAACACAATACATGCTAACAAAGCTAAGCAACTCTCTTCTTCTTAGTTGCAAGGGTCATTCCATGAGAAACAAAGAATAAAAGTTTTTTTTTCACTGGGACTAGGCCCTAACTGTACAAACCTTCTATTAGTACAATAATCTAATGTCAGAAGTATTGGGCTAAATTATGAACCCTAGCCCTAGGTACACATTGTTAGCAATGACCCTTAAAAGGTGGTAAGAGAAAATATACAGACTGAGGGAAGTCAAAGTGAGAAAAAAAATTTACACTGGTCGCTAAGATTAACTCTTAGTTCTGTTCAACTTGAGAAAAGAGAGCACAAGAGAACTGAATAAACATGACAGAAGAAATAAGTCTATTAATTTCTTTAACATGCCTAAATACTATTTCAAACAAGACAGCTACTAAATATCCTGTAAAATGGCCAGGATCCTTTCCCCAATTTCAAGATGTCTACCAAAAGCACATGGTAAGCCAAACCGGTTCAACATACTAATCAGCCTGTTCGGTTTTTCTGTCCCACTAGTACTGTATTTTTTCAACCTGTATCTTGAAGTTGACGATCTTCGTTGTTTATTGGATCGATCTCTGTCACCCGACACAAGAGGTTTGCATTCGCTTTTTTCTGTACCACTAGTACTGAACAGATTATTCATAGGTCACAGGTTCAACCAATCGGTGCCTGGCTGACGTTCTCCCGATAGCCGCAAGTGATCAGTAACAATATACAGGCTTAGTTTTAGTCTAATTTACTCATAATCTTACTACAGCTTACTAACCTTGAATTAAAAGACCACTCTGCCAACTTTGTTTTTTCTCTCTAGGCAGACAAAGTGTGTCTCTCTCTCTCTCTCTCCAGCCGGTCAAAATGTGCAGGAAAAAATTGCTATGTCAAGGAACAGGAAATAGGATGTGGAACTTGTCAGGAAACAGGAAGTAGTTGGTGAACTTGGTTATTATTTCCCTGAATTAATTTATTTCAACCCCCAAAAATAATTTACCTCTAGTAACTTTCCCAACAAGATTTTTGTATACAAAGAAAAAAAATAGTAACTAGAACCAAATCAAAACACATTATCTTCAATTCCATAACCTTCGTTTAACCACTCAAGGGGGACAACTCCCCCAAGGTGTGTGTGTGTGTGTGTGTGTGTGTGTGCCCAGCTGTGGGTCTACTTACTGTGTGTGTGTGTGTGTGTGTGTGTGTGTGTGTGTGTGCCCAATTGTGGGTCTGCTTACTGTGTGGTGTGAGTGTGTGTGTGTGTGTGTGTGTGTGTGTGTGTGTGTGTGTGTGTGTGTGTGTGTGTGCCCAAATGTAGGTCTGCTTACTTATCTTGAAACTTTTATTCTGTGTTTCAGAGATTTCCTCAGTTTCTGCATTTCAACAACAACAATGCAACCATGCCAGTCGAAGGTGATCCAGGATATGACTGGTTCTACAAAATTTGACCCATTCTGGATCATCTGCATGAAATGTTCTGGGAAGTTTTTATATTTCCATTCTACAGTGGGTTTTTCTTTTTTCTCACCTGTGCATGTGTTCATGATTTTGTCAATCCTGTGACCAGACCAAGTGCCATCAGTGAAAGAAGATCACGTGGAGTACAGAATGAATCTCAATGTGTGTTTCTTTGAACCACGATTTGGACAGATATAAAAAAAAAAAAAAAAAAAAAAAAAAGAGCACCATCCCCTAAATTTATGAAGCAGGGAACGCAGACAACCTGAGGATTATATCCAAGACTTTGTATGGCAGGTGATGGATTCCTATAAAGAACAGCGCGGCAGTAATGTAAGTACATGTTCAGAAACTCTGCAGTGTTTTGTGTGATAACAAATGGATACAATATGTGTGTGTGCGTTTCTTTTTTTCTTTTCAACAGATGATTGTTTTTTTTTTTCCTTCAGACTTTTTTCCATGGTTGTCATTTTGAACATTTACTAATAAGTATTATACTATAACAATTTGGACTACACTATATACTTACAGTGATGCTGAGAAAACACTAAACAGAATTTTTTGTCAGTGTTTTACTGGTTTCATGTGTTGTAGCTGTTCTTTCTTTGTAAACCACCATTTTGTTACATCCCTGTCCATAGCTTGGGGTAAAAGGGGCAGATTATTTTTCATTGTTTTCTCTGATTTCAAGGGACAGCAGCCAGTCAAGAAGACACAGAGACGACGTGGAGTTTTTTCCTTTTATTGCCCTTCCATGATAAGCTCAACCCAGGCACACTGCCCTGGGAACTTCTCTCTCTCTCTCTTAGCACTCAGCGCACTGAGCACTCTCACACGCCGATCGCTCACTCGCGGACCACACTCTGGGCGACACTTCCTTCGGGGAACACTGATTGTGGGGGAACAGTGATCTTACTCACGCTGCGCGCCTCACTTATATACACCTTGACTGGACCGCAAAGCCGGCAACGCAGCACCGCAGGCAAAAGTGAGCCTTGCGAGACAGCAAATGATAAAATTTGTGCTATCTGTCGCAGCTTCTGCGTTGTCTAGCACGCCGTACATTCAAAGTATCCAAACATATTAGACATCGATGAAAACCTCAGAACCCAAAGAATAAAACACAATAAATCATATTTGACAATTTTGTGGCTGTGTAAAGTTATTGGCAATTAAAGTCCGAGAATGAACCCACTTTTAACGAGTTTACGTCATGTTTTCCTTTTTATTTCGATGAAAATACTTAACAGCATGAAATAATTTTGTAATGACTGAAAAGCTGGCATTTCGCTCTTTTTATACATATAAATTTCATTATCCAAGATGCCGTCTGAGGGGAGAACTTTGTGTTTTAAAATTTGATAGAGAAAACACAACTTGCCTTATCGTCACATGGCTGCCGCCATGTGCTTTTAACACGATTTTCGATAAAAATGTTATTCCTTTGGAATGGTTCATCGGATGATATTTTTTTATATATTTTCGGTTGCTTCTACCATAGAAACGAAGTTATAAAAATATTTCGATAGGAAAGTCCGAATTTCATAAAACAACAATTTAGATCAGAACGCCGACAATGAACAAAGAAGGCGAGCTCAAGAGACCGGCGCTGTCAGTCATTTTCGTATAGTTGCAAGCTTGTACAGAAAAGATCATAGCTATGCGATATACGAAATGAGAGCTTATGGACTTTACTTTCAATGTGCATTCATGGATTTCTTTGGATTCTGTCATACTTTTTGTGAAATCAAGAATTATTTATGGCTTGTTCGTCGAACAATTCAAAATGGCGCCAAGATTAATTAGGTCGAAATACCAGTTTTAGGAAAATATGGGCTTCTCAGTTCAACACGATTGTAACGAATAGAATACATTAATTTTTGTGACTTCAGCGACGTATACACAAATATGTAGGTTCTGAGGTATTCATGATTTAAGGAATTTACACAATAAAAATGAGATTCAACCAAGGGAGGTAAGGGGGAAGATAACTCATGAACAAAATATCTCCTCTACGACGGGCGATCAAGAAATATACAGTTAGCACCCGGCTACACTTGAAAGCTGTTCTTTTTGTAAAACCACCATTCATTATATCCCTGTCCATCCCCAAATGGCCAACAAAATTAGATTTTTGTTATATAGCATCATAGTTTGGGGTACAGGGAAAGAGAAGCCAAATAATCTAAGTCATATATCAACAAATAAATATGCAGTAATTGAGGTACTGAACCTACTCCAAATAGCAATATTATGCCCCTTTCTGGTAGAATTTGGGTACCCCCAGTAACATACAGATTGTTACACAGAGGGACATTTACTAGCATCAATATGAATCCCAGGTGTTTGTAATGTGTTTCAGCAAATACTAAAAGGTATTTTTGCTGTGTTTAGTGTGCTTTTATGTGCTGAATTCTTCTAAAACTCTCAAACTGAAAACAAAACAAAACCTGTTTTATCTTATTTTACTAGTGAGAACCATCATCATTACCAACAAAATCAAATTAGAACGATGTGAAATTGCAACAAGAGTATAAGAAAGTAATTCACAAAACATCTAACAAATAACTCAATAAATGGATAAGTAATGTACATGTTAATGAACATACCATGAAAAGCATGATTATGCCCCTTTTTACCTAAAAAATAGTACCCCCAATTATGAGTAGATTATAATCAAGAACAACATTCCTTGGGATTTATATGACTGTCATGTGTTAGTACTGATGTTGAATAAATAGTAAGACCACTTTTTGAGTTTTTTGACTCATTCTATTTGGCACAATGTGTTTGTGTATACTCAAAAACTGTTATTTTTTGTAAAAATTTTTGTAATTATCTCAATTTCTGCTATACTATTTATCAAACATAATCAAATCATTTTGACAGGACATTATAGATCAATGCTCAGCAACAAAACATGCCAAAATACCGAAAGATTTGTAAAGAAATAAGTGAGTAATAACCATTTTACTGAACCTACCCTAAAAAAGTAAAATTTTACCTTGGCACACAATTATTCAAATATGCTATTATACTGTGGCAGTGAAGGGCTTAAGTAATACAAACAACACAACATAGTATTAGTACTACAATAAAACACAGCGCTGTACGGCATAATGCTGTCGTACATGGCACAACCAAACATCGCATTGCAATTATGCGATTGTGACATTAAAACAACATAACTTAAACAAACAAAACACAACACCAAACAATGTATTCCAACTCAGGACAGTGTGTGTGTGTGTGAGTGTGAGTGTGTGTGTGTGTGTGTGTGTGTGTGGCTGGCATATTTACCATGTCAAGCTGGTGCTGGCAATGACCAATATGTTTGTTCTCTGGCTAGTATATTTACCATGTCAAACTGGTGCAAAGTGTGGCTGATACGTTGTTGTTATTTTCTCTTAACATCTCAAATTTAATGCTGAAATCATTAAAGCAGATAAACATCAACTATGATGAATGCACTAGACATTCCGCTTTTGGGGGCAGTCCATGTTAAAACAGATCATTACGAAATAAGTACCACTGCAACAACAACAAAGCAGCAGCACCACCACCACCACCAACAACAACACACACATACACACACTAAAATAGATCAGGGTATAGTATTGTATAAGAAACAGCTGCCGCTTACTGCTGTGATTCTGTGGTTAAACTCTCTGGGTTACAGCAGAAAACTAGCATGAGAGTAAGAGAGAGAGAGGGAGGGAGGGAGGGAGGGAAGGGGAAAGAGGAAGAGAGAGAAAGAGGGGGAAGGGTTGAGAGATAAGGGGAGAAAGACGGAAGAAGAGAGACAGAAAGTGAAAGGTAGTGGGTTGGAAAGAGCGAGACAGAAACACTTTAATCTTTTATTGTCATTACCAAAAAAAGTCTTTTGGCAAGGGGGTATCAGGATGATAACCTTTTCCTCCTTCTTTCTTCAGGAGCAAATATTACACAGTTAAACCCAGTGTAAATCACATCAAAAGCTAACAAAACTCATAAAACGGGACATCCCCAGATATCCCCATGCACATTAATACTGTAGTAACACCAGAAAGAAAAACAAACCCAAATTGTAAGATTATAGACTAACTCGACCATCCCACTCAGTAAAATGATGCTGTTACATCTTATGATTTCCTCTGCATGTATTAAATGGAATCAGATGATAACACAAAAGCAGTATCTTGTCTTTTAGATTCATCTAACTGGAAGAATGAGCATTTTGCCCGCACTTCATTGTAGGCAATACAGCGAAACAGAAAGTGTTCTTCGTTGTCAAATTTATACCCACACGCAAGACAAGGTGATTCTATCAATGTTTTACAGTAGAACCATCTTTTGTTTACACTGAAGCCTAAAGTTCTTAGCCTGAATCTTGCATAATTTATTCTGTGCCACTTATCTGTCATGACATTAAGAAACTTTTCTGAATGAAACACATTTTTAAATGAGAAGAACCAGTGATACTTTTCTTTACTTTCCATATCTGAATGCCAATTCTGTTTACAAGAACAAATAAGTCTATCTTTGAATTCTGCAATAAATTGTTGCTCATTTCCTCCTGAGTCATCCAAATTATATCCCAAAACCTTGTTCTGAAAGAACTTTCTTTACTTATAAGCCTAGTTTTCTTTAGCTCTTTCCATTTGTAAACGCATCATATCAAAGGCCTGTCTGCTCAAACGTGACGGTGGCAGTTTCAAGATTTTCAACCCGTACTTAACAGATTTCAGAAATGTTGTTATATACAAACAGTATCTGCCAATTTCTCCATATAAAACGGTATTAGATGAATGGACTGGCACTTGAAGGAAACGCTTCATAGCATACTTACGCACTTTTTCTAACTGTGGGTTCACCCTTAAGCCCCAAATTTCAGCTGAATAAGCACTAAGGTTTTATCTGCGCATCAAATATTTTACAAAAGATACCACAGTCAATACAATTCAGTTTTCTTAAGGATTTCAGAATTTCAATAACACCTTTTTCTCCTTTTCTAGAAGATTCTTCCCATGCATTGAAAGTTTTCTGAAGACTCCATTTCCTTTATTTTCCTTAGCGTAACATACTCCTACCATGATGATGCATATTCTTCTCTTTTATAATTTTCATCCTTGACTATTTTGCATCTCTGGAATCTTTTTTAATAATCTTTTAACTTCCCGTTTCTTTTGTATGCATTCATTATCAAACCAATCATTACATGTTCTGTTACTTCTGCCAACACCTTGTGCCATACAAGCTGCAGCTCCACACAAAGCACTGACAATTTATCTAGACTCTCATTCACATTAGTATATAGTAATTGACGGGCTTTCTGTATGGAGTCTTGAAATTCACCACGTTGAAGTTCAGTTTTTAAACATACTGGCATATTCATCTGACCATACAATTTTTCTTCATCTTGCTGTCGTGAATGTCTCTTCCCTGAATTACAACAATTATTTCTCCATATTACCTCAACTGGTAAGTGCCATGAATAAATGCAATCACCAACATGTAAATCAAAGTTTGACAACAAATCACTATGAGCCAGAACATAATCAATTACACTACATCCGTTTAGAGACACAAAGATATACTCACCCTCACTATCGCCACCACCAAAAAAACATTTAAAATACTTAAATCAAACATGAACAAAAGTCCAATAATGTTTTTACCGAAGTTGTTGATAGCTGAATCTTCAGAGCATCGTGTTCAATCATCATCATAGAAGATAATAGATCTCTGCAGGAGAGATAGCTGCCACTTACTGCTGTGATTATGTGTTTAAACTCTCTGGGTTACAGCAGAAAACTAGCATGAGCGAGGGAGGGAGGGAGGGAGGAAGAGGAAGAGAGGGGGGGGGGGGGGAAGAGATGAGGGGAGAGAGAGAGAGGGGAGAGAGACTGAGAGGGAAAGATAGTGGGAGGGAAAGAGTGAGAGAGAGAGGGAGAGAGAGAGACAGAGAACAGAAGAGAGACAGAGGGGGAGAGGGAAAACAAAAAGAAAAGAGAGAGATATATATAGGGAGGGAGAGACATGGAGGGTGGGAAAGGATAAAGGACAAACAGACAGAAACTGTGTGTACGAGAGAGAGAGAGGGGAGGAGATAGAGGGAGGGAGAGAGACAAACAGACAGAAAGAGAGAGAGAGAGATTAACATGTAGAGAGAGAGAGAGAGAGAGAGAGAGAATGTGTGCGTGCGTGTGTGCGCGCGCACGCGTTGCGTGTGTGTGTGTGTGTGTGTGTGTGTGTGTGTGTGTGTGTGTGAAACTTGTTGGAAAAAATAGCAATCTTTCACCATGATGGTAATTTAAACATGAGTTTCCTTTTTCTCTATCTGTCTATTTTGTAACATATTTTGAATTCCATTTTACCAAGTTAGTTTTGTTATGCAAATATTAGTGAAAATACACATACTGCACACATATACACAGACACATAAATTTGAGACTTACATTATGTGTTTTCAAGATATATCAAAATGGAACTTTGGTTAAACAACTGTGTGTGGAAGTTTAAGACATGTTAATCTGGAAATTATATTCCTGAATTGTATGTCTATATTTTACTTCTTTTATACAGTAATTTTATTAAGTCAGGTGAGGTAACATTTTGCTGAGTTTGCTTTTATATGTAAATATTTTAGAAAGCATAGTAATGAAAAAAATGGATCATGTGCTCTTTTCAAAGCCTGTCTCTTATGATGTTAATTTTTTTTTCCCATATCATGTAAAGTTTTCTGTCAGTGTTATATTGACAGATATTTAAAATTTTTCTTTCAACAAATCTAAGAGCATAACCAGAAAAGTTCAGAATGATGACATTTCCACAAAGCTTTCTAGATAGACTCCTTTTCTACTGAACATAAGTCAACAAGGATATTTGTTGCAATTATCCTATGAACAACATGCATCTGAAACTATCTGCATCTGAAACTATCTGATTTTGATCTCTCCTTTACCTTATGGATTTTAGTAAAAAAAAAAAAGCAACAGATTTTCATTGTATAGTTACAGTTAGTTTCAAAGTGAGGTGACTGATAACTAACCTGTCCAACTTTTTTTTTTTCTGAAGATCGTTTCAAAAAAGAAATGTATAACTTACCTCAAAAGCAGCATCCAGAGCCTCAAATGCCAGCCTGTTCAGGGTGTCAGCAAAAGCAGGTGCCATGTTGTACTGTTCAAGATATATTTCCAACTTCTGGTCAGGTTTCATCTGTACCGGGACAGAAAAATATGTTATCAAATTCAAAGTAATTTGACTGTAATTTTTGCCATTAAGATACATGAAAAAAAATGTACATAAACTTGATTGTAATTTTTTTGCCATTAAGATACAAAAAAAAAAAAAAACACATACCCCTTTTGACTGACTATACTTAGTACATAAAAGTCTTTCAAGTTTATCTGACCAATGCGTCAACTCTGCTTGGCCCAATTTACACTAAAAAAAAAAAACACACACACACAAATTCAAAGCAATTCACAACATTCAATAATTGATCAAGGACATCTCTGGGACAAAAATGAAAATCTAAACTTAGGAAAAAATATCTGTTTGACCTTTGTTCTAAATGACAAGATACCAGATTTCTGAGGTTTCTTGTAAAATGATAACAAATCAGACTGATATGTGAGAGAAGAGTATTAACTCTTAGACCGTGAAAAAGATTCATTTCGTTCTTCATTTTCCTTTTTTACCCTCTAGATGTTACTGTGGTTTCAGTCTTTCTTGATCACAGTTTGCTGGTCTGTTTTTCATCTCAAGTTTTATCTGCTTGACTTTAACCATGCCTATTCCATCAATGTGTTAATTCCATTTTTTGTCCCTGAAACATTCAATTATATATGTTTGGTGTAAACTTACTAAGCCAAGCTCCTTTTCAAATCCTTTAGCCAGAAGTTCTTTCACAGTCTGCTTCAGTTTCATGTGGGTCAGCTCTTCATCTACTTTTGACAATAGTGTATCCCACATCTGGAAACAAATACATACATACAATAAACACTGGATAAAATGCTCATGTCCACAACTACTGATCATCAGCAATCAAATTCCAATGAATGGTCACAGGGGCTCTTCTGGCCCACTAAATGACAAGAAGAAACAAAAATAAGTATTACACTTGTAACAGAATCTGAACTTCAATGCATCATGAAAGTTTCTGTGTAACATCCTAGACATTTCTGCCATAGCAGTTACATCATTATGCACACAATGGAAAGAATGGGTTCAAACCTTGAGGAAAAATAGCTCTCCAACCTTCACATATGTAACAGCAGATATATAAGCAATCACATACAAAAATAGCAGCAATCCATACCCACCCTCTCCAATCCCTGCCAGCCATCACTATTACTGGACTTGGTCTCCAAAGTTTGTGAGCAAAACAAACTCCAAATCCAGGCCTCTCAAATTACTGTTTGCCAGCAGATGAAAATAGGTTGATCAACACAAGACACAGCTACAAATATAGCAACCTTAATCCTGTTGTCACTGATGTTACTCTCTATAGGGTAAAATACAGTTTTAGTTTTGCAAAAAAGTCCCACTTAGTGTTTTAAAAATTGAGGGGTTTTACACAAAGTACAGCTTTCCACAGCTTTGAATTTTAATACAATATGAAAGTGGTCATTTCCGTGCAAATGATTATGAGCATAAGACTCATAGTCCAAGGCCAATAAGGGATCACATACTGACAAATCTAGACACAAAAAACGTACCTGTGGAAAAACAGTGGTATGCAGGAAACCCATCATTCACATAACATAGATCTATCATTGATAAGGCATCTTTATGAAGAAGACCTCTGGATGAAACTCTCACTACTCCAAAAAGCACTGTGCCAATTAAAATCACCCAGACAGCAAAAAATGCTATGGAAGTTTCTCAGTCAGGCTGACCAGCTTTTGTGGACTAACTGTTGCTGATGGAGGTAAATATAAAGACCACACAGTTACCATTTTATGCAAAGTAAGTCTATCAGCTAAAGCTTAAAGAAATTATTAAGATTGAAACAGGTGAACAAAAGAATTGTGGAAGATTCTAGCTGCATATCTAGCTGCAAAACGTTGCTCTGGTTTTGTAGGAACACTGAAGCCAGAAAGAGTCAAAGATTTTTTGCTATTAATCTATTTCTCCTGAACAGTAATCACCACAGGCATCAAGTGTTGACAGAGGAACTGTAGTTCCTTGAAATCTGAGCTAAGACCTTGAATATTCCAGTGTAATAGGTATCATCCATACTAATGGAACAGTGGTAACCATTTCACTTTGTATCAGCAGTATCCTCATTTGGTACCTGTAGCACTGACAGGTTGGACACTGCTATGGTTGCTTTTGGGGGTGGGGTTTCCAGTTGCCTGGCCAACAGAAAGTGGAGGCCTGTGAGACATCACCACTCTTGCAAACTTTTTGTTCTTCTCAGGGTACTGAGTTTCGAGGGTAGAATTGAGTGGGGGGGGGGGGGTCGGGGGTAGATTGGGGGGGGGGGGGGGGGGGGGGGGGGGGGGGGAGGGGCATTCCCAGAATGCCCAGCAGTACACAGTCTGGAATCCTGGCTGGTTCTGGGAGATGGTGGATTTAACACCGACAAATCCTTTGTAGTTATGGATTTAATACCTCCATCTGAATTGAAATGAAATGAGGCAGGGAACAGTAAACAATAAACAGTAAACAAGTGGGGTAGTCTTTGCTCCCATAAGGAAACCTAACACAGAAGCCTTTTAACTTGAATAAAGTCAGACAAATACAAAGACGAACAATCTAATAGTGGGGGGAAAAACAAGCGCAGGCCAACAACTAAAATTGTCTTCATAGTAATGACTTGGCAAAACTTTGAACTTAAGGAGGGCGGAGGGGGGGGGGGGGGGGGGGGGGGGGGGGGGGCAGGAGGTTGAAGATGTAAAGGTTGGGAACATGAAATTAAGAAAAAATAAGAAAAATATTCAAACTCTTCTGGCTGCATAAGGGAACCATCGCAATCCTTTTTAAAGGCAGATATATTTGTATTGCCTGCTCCGAGGCCTTTCGTCCGCTGGGTCGGAAACTCATCAGGGAGACACGGCTGGCTGTATCTGCGCTCCTGCGTCAAATAGAGACACACCACAGTCCATAATACCGTGGTGTTCTCACCACCAAGGGTGCAAAAAAGAATCCAATAGCACCCCCAAAGCAGCCAGCGAAGAGTAGTAAAGTCAAAGATTGCCCCCTACATTTTTATACCTATTTGCATAATATCTGTAGTTTTTTCAGCAACTTTTTTCCTCCCCACACTTTCGTTTGGTTTCCTTTACTACTCTTCGCTGGCTGCTTGGGGGTGCTATTGGATTCTTTTTTGCACCCTTGGTGGTGAGAACACCACGGTTTGACGCCAGGAGCGCAGATACAGCCAGCCGTGTCTCCCTGATGATTTTTCCGACCCAGCGGACGAAAGGCCTCGGAGCAGGCAATACAATATATCTGCCTTTAAAAGGGATTGCGATGGTTCCCTTATGCAGCCAGTGAAGAGTTTTCATATTTTCTTAATTTCATTTTCCCAGTTTTTACATCTTCAACCCTCCTCCCCCCCCCCCCCCCCCCCCCCCCCCCCCCCCCCCCCCCCCCTCCTTAGTTTCAAGTTTTGCCAGTCATTACTATGAAGACAATTTAGTTGTTGGCCTGCGCTTGTTTTCCCCCCCACTATTAGATTGTTCGTCTTTGTATTTGTCTGACTTTATTCAAGTTTAAAAGGCTGTGCCAGTCTTGAATAAAAGTTACTCTGTGTTAGGTTTCCTTATGGGAGCAAAGACTACCCCACTTGTTTACTGTTTATTGTTTACTGTTCCCTGCCTCATTTCATTTCCAATTTCGTTTTGATTAAATCGAGGTTACTTGTATTTGTTTCTGTCTGTCTTTGTGTTTGTCTTTTGATCTCCCTTGCATCCTTGGGTGGATCCTCAAGCGTAGGCTCAAAGATTGCCCCCTACATTTTATACTATTTGCATAATATCTGTAGTTTTTTTTCAGCAACTTTTTTCCTCCCCCCACCTTTCGTTTGGTTTCCTTTACTACTCTTCGCTGGCTGCTTTGGGGGTGCTATTGGATTCTTTTTTGCACCCTTGGTGGTGAGAACACCACGGTATTATGGACTGTGGTGTGTCTCTATTTGACGCCAGGAGCGCAGATACAGCCAGCCGTGTCTCCCCTGATGAGTTTCCGACCCAGCGGACGAAAGGCCTCGGAGCAGGCAATACAAATATATCTGCCTTTAAAAGGGATTGCGATGGTTCCCTTATGCAGCCAGTGAAGAGTTTTTCATATTTTCTTAATTTCATTTTCCCAGTTTTTTTACATCTTCAACCTCCTGCCCCCCCCCCCCCCCCCCCCCCCCCCCCCCCTTAAGTTCAAAGTTTTGCCAAGTCATTACTATGAAGACAATTTAGTTGTTGGCCTGCGCTTGTTTTTTTCCCCCACTATTAGATTGTTCGTCTTTGTATTTGTCTGACTTTATTCAAGTTTAAAAGGCTGTGCCAGTCTTGAATAAAAGTTACTCTGTGTTAGGTTTCCTTATGGAGCAAAGTTGGGGGTGCTATTGGATTCTTTTTTGCACCCTTGGTGGTGAGAACACCACGGTATTATGGACTGTGGTGTGTCTCTATTTGACGCCAGGAGCGCAGATACAGCCAGCCGTGTCTC
The DNA here is from genome assembly GCA_016801955.1 of Conus betulinus. NCBI lineage: Eukaryota > Metazoa > Mollusca > Gastropoda > Neogastropoda > Conidae > Conus > Conus betulinus. Next base: position 210,191 of record JADBJO010001847.1, read on the forward strand.
CCTGATGTTTCCGACCCAGCGGACGAAAGGCCTCGGAGCAGGCAATACAAATATATCTGCCTTTAAAAGGGATTGCGATGGTTCCCTTATGCAGCCAGTGAAGAGTTTTCATATTTTCTTAATTTCATGTTCCCAGTTTTTACATCTTCAACCTCCTCCCCCCCCCCCCCCCCCCCCCCCCCCCCCCTCCTTAAGTTCAAAGTTTTGCCAAGTCATTACTATGAAGACAATTTAGTTGTTGGCCTGCGCTTTTTTTTTCCCCCACTATTAGATTGTTCGTCCTTTGTATTTGTCTGACTTTATTCAAGTTTAAAAGGCTGTGCCAGTCTTGAATAAAAGTTACTCTGTGTTAGGTTTTATGGGAGCAAAGACTACCCACTTGTTTACTGTTTATTGTTTACTGTTCCCTGCCTCATTTCATTTCCAATTTCGTTTTGATTAAATCGAGGTTATTTGTATTTGTTTCTGTCTGTCTTTGTGTTTGTCTTTTGATCTCCCTTGCATCCTTGGGTGGATCCTCAAGCGTAGGCTCAAAGATTGCCCCCTACATTTTTATACTATTTGCATAATATCTGTAGTTTTTCAGCAACTTTTTTCCTCCCCCCACACTTTCGTTTGGTTTCCTTTACTACTCTTCGCTGGCTGCTTTGGGGGTGCTATTGGATTCTTTTTTGCACCCTTGGTGGTGAGAACACCACGGTATTATGGACTGTGGTGTGTCTCTATTTGACGCCAGGAGCGCAGATACAGCCAGCCGTGTCTCCCTGATGAGTTTCCGACCCAGCGGACGAAAGGCTCTCGGAGCAGGCAATACAAATATATCTGCCTTTAAAAAGGGATTGCGATGGTTCCCTTATGCAGCCAGTGAGAGTTTTTTTTCATATTTTCTTAATTTCATGTTCCCAGTTTTTACATCTTCAACCTCCCCCCCCCCCCCCCCCCCCCCCCCCCCCCCCCCCCCCCCCCCCTTAAGTTCAAAGTTTTGCCAAGTCATTACTATATGAAGACAATTTAGTTGTTGGCCTGCGCTTTTTTTTTCCCCCACTATTAGATTGTTCGTCTTTGTATTTGTCTGACTTTATTCAAGTTTAAAAGGCTGTGCCAGTCTTGAATAAAAGTTACTCTGTGTTAGGTTTCCTTATGGGAGCAAAGACTACCCCACTTGTTTACTGTTTATTGTTTTTACTGTTCCCTGCCTCATTTCATTTCCAATTTCGTTTTGATTAAATCGAGGTTATTTGTATTTGTTTCTGTCTGTCTTTGTGTTTGTCTTTTGATCTCCCTTGCATCCTTGGGTGGATCCTCAAGCGTAGGCTCAAAGATTGCCCCCTACATTTTTATACTATTTGCATAATATCTGTAGTTTTTTCAGCAACTTTTTTTCCTCCCCACACTTTCGTTTGGTTTCCTTTACTACTCTTCGCTGGCTGCTTTGGGGGTGCTATTGGATTCTTTTTTGCACCCTTGGTGGTGAGAACACCACGGTATTATGGACTGTGGTGTGTCTCTATTTGACGCCAGGAGCGCAGATACAGCCAGCCGTGTCTCCCTGATGAGTTTCCGACCCAGCGGACGAAAGGCCTCGGAGCAGGCAATACAAATATATCTGCCTTTAAAAGGGATTGCGATGGTTTCCCTTATGCAGCCAGTGAAGAGTTTTCATATTTTCTTATTTCATGTTCCCAGTTTTTACATCTTCAACCTCCTGCCCCCCCCCCCCCCCCCTCCGCCCTCCTTAAGTTTTATTTCAAGTTAAAAGGCTGTGCCAGTCTTGAATAAAGTTACTCTGTGTTAGGTTTCCTTATGGGGTGAGCATCTATAACTCCCTGTGGTGCTAATTTACTCTTGATTTCTTAGAAAACATCTTAAGTCAGGATGACTGATAACGTCTTTTGACAAGTTCAGCTGCTTGTCCAGAAACACCCTGATCCCCTTGTCAACCAACTTTGTAGCACACTAGAACTTACCGACTGGTGTGTTTTGATTGGCACTCGATGGGCTAAGAGCCATTTCAAAGCCATTTTGTAAACTAACAGTCACCCTCAAGATCTTCAAACCCTTCATGAATAGCAAATGGGCTGACAGCAGGTAAAGGTTTGTCCTCCTCAGATTCTTCCATCTCTCAGAAGGGTGATGGAGGAGGGACTTTGAGTAAGGAAGCAGCCATTTCGTTTTGAATTTACATATCATCATTCTGTGTCCTTCCCACCATCGAGTCCAACTGAGTACATGTGTGTGCTACAGTTGGTAGAGATGGTGCTGTTCAATGCCTTTAGCTGCCAGTGCTTTCATGGCAGAGAGGCCTTTTTTTGCATTTAAGAACAATATTCTCAACATGCTTTCTAAAGGTTAGCATTCTGTCAGTGTGACTGATAATGGATTAGGGCTTACAACAACACTGTCCAACAGCAATCAAAATGAAGCAATGAGACTGACCCTGGGAACCATGAAGGGCACACCAGTTGAAACTACGTGATACCTGCTCGACCTTCCTTCAATGCAGGCAAGACACAAGCTAGAACAGGAGAAGACATATCTCAGAGCACTTGAAAAATCCCCTGATTACGCCTACCTCACAGGGACAGACACCAAAACACAACAGCCTCTGCCTTGGCCACTCAGGAAACTACCTGTCTTGATCCAGCCCCATGCAGGATTAGCAAATGATGATACACATGGGCCCATGTATACCTCCTGTCTTGGAATGATCTGAGCCAAAGAAATATGCTAAAATCACCTTTGTTCCCTCTATTACAGGTCACACTGCATGGCAAATGCAGCATGTCTAAATATAAAGACCACTAAGAACAGAATAATACACTTTTAGATCATGGAAGTTTCGCATGCTTTGTATTTTTTTTTTTTTTTTTATGTGTCTGTTGAATTTTTTAAGAACATCCAAACAGTTATATCAAGAAATGATGTTTAGTCATTTTTTCCTGTCATTTATCATGAGACAGTTTGGTGAAAACCACATATGTGTAAGCAAAAGCAAATTAAAAAAAAAAAAAAAAAAAAAAAAAAAAAAACACCTCCCCCATATCTTTCTCTTCAAGAAGATTACAATTGTATATCAATAAAGAAAACTTTTTTAAAACACGATTCCCCAAGCAGCAGAAGAGTTTCTTCTGTTATCTTACCACAGGCTAAACATTAGTAATGTAACTCATAATGAAAGCTGTATACTGTTGACAGAACAGATCAAATTTTTTACAAATTGGTCGGCCATCTTTGTGGATAAGTTTAAATCAAGTCAATGAATATTTCACACAAGTTTAAACCAAGCTGTGATCTGAGAAGTGAAAACCATTTCCAGATGGATATCTGTCTGTATAGGTTAATGTTAAAAGGGTGCAGTTTCATAGCTTTGGGGTTGTTAAGCCATGAAGAATTTCCATATCAACAGTGGTCATAATCAGTACAAGATGCACTGCAATGAAATTTGCGTGTGGTACACCCATAGACAGTAAGGTAAGGACAAGGTAAGTGTTTCCTTTTCAATTTTAATTACCTCACAACAACTATATCAGCACTTTGTGCGAATGCTACACACTTTCACAGACACTCTCTTACCTCAAGGGTCCGAGACCGTTTGCTCTGATAAGTCAGCCTGGTGGTTAGCCAGGTGCATGTTGCGCGCTGGCTGCTTCCTCAGCATCTTTCCTCCAAGTCTGCATGTCATGAACTCCACTGTTTTCCTGGCAAAGTCTGTCTTCCGCAGATGGTGATATGCGCAGGAACAAGGGACAGCAGCCAGTCAAGAAGACATAGAGACGATGTGGAGTTTTCCTTCTTTTATTGCCCTTCCATAGCAAAGAGCTCAAACCAGGCACACTGCCCTGGGAACTCTCTCTCTCTCTCTCTCTTAGCACTCAGCGCACTGAGCACTCTCACGCGCCGATCGCTCACTCGCGGACCACACTCTGGACAACACTCTGGGCGACACTCTGGGGAACACTGATCCCACTCACAACGCTGCGCGCCTCACTTATATACAGCTTGACTGGACCGCAAAGCCAGCAACGCAGCGCCGCAGGCAAAGTGAGCCTCGCGAGACAGCAAATGATAAAATTTGTGCTATCTGTCGCAGCTTCTGCGTTGTCTAGTTCGCCGTACATTCAAAGTATCCAAACATATTAGACATCGATGAAAACCTCAGAACCCAAAAGAATAAAATGCAATAAATCATATTTGACAATTCTGTGGCTGTGTAAAGTTATTGGCAATTAAAGTCCGAGAATGAAACCACTTTTTTTAACGAGTTTACGTCATATTTTCCCTTATTTCGATAACAAAAAGCAAACTGCGTGAAAATAATTTTGTAATGACTGGAAAGCTGGCACTTCGCTCTTTTTATACATATAAATTTCATTATCCAAGATGCGTCTAAGTGGAGAGAACTTTGCGTTTAAAATTTGATAGAAAACACAACTTGCCTTATCGTCACATGGCCGTCGCCATGTGCTTTAACACGATTTTCGATAAAATGTATTCCGTTGGAATGGTCAATCGGATGATAATTTTATATATTTTCGGTTGCTTCTACCATAGAAACGAAGTTATTAAAAAGATTTCGATAGGAAAGTCCGAATTTCATAAAACAACAATTTAGATCAGAACGCCGACAATGAACAAAGAAGGCGACTCGCTCAGGAGACGGCGCCGTCAGTCATTTCGTATAGTCGCATGCTTGTACAGAAAGATCATAGCCATGCGATATACGAAATGAGAGCTTATGGACTTTACTTTCAATGCGCATTCATGGATTCTTTGGATTCTCTCATACTTTTTGTGAAATCAAGAATTATTTACGGTTTGTTTCGTCGAACAATTCAAAATGGCGCCAAGATTAATTTGGTTGAAATACCAGTTTTAGGAAAAAATATGGGCTTCTCAGTTCAACATGATTGTAACGAATAGAATACATTAATTTTTGTGACTTCGGCGACGTATACACAACTATGTAGGTTCTGAGGTATTTCATGACTTACACAATAAAAAATGAATTTCAACCAAGGGAGGTAAGGGGGAAGATAACTCATGAACAAAATATCTTCTTTACTACGGGTGACCAAGAAACATACACTGTTAGCACCCGGCTACATTAGCATGTAGAGCTAGTCTCCTATAACCTACATACAATGGAACTGGACTCGTATCATTTTTTCATGTCAAAGTCACAAACTTTCAGCCACCTTTTCAAGATCATTTAGTAATTTTTAAACAATGCTTGAATCTTGTCAGTCTGAAGTTTCTGCAGGCAGTTACATTCAGCCCTCTCCTAACACTTGTCTCTGCAGCAACAACTCAAAGGCACTTTGGGGTTAATTTGTTTCAAAACTGTCACAGTTATCACTAGCCACCAGACCGATTGAAGCACCCGGATATTGTCAAGGGTATAACTCATTTATTAAAGGGCCTGCATTCTGAGAAACAAAAATATCACATTAAACACACTGCATTAAAGCTGAAGTCAGGGGCCTATCATGTTTGTGGGTGACTAACATTAAAACTGACATTCAACAACAACAACAACAAAAAAACTCCTGGAATTTGACAGAATTGATTCTCAGGGTGTGATTTTTAATACAATTTGCTAAGGACAAGGAAGGTATCTCTCTAGTCTATCTGGCATCAAGTCCCAAGTCCTTGTTCCGTGTTTTCTTCATACTTACTTGTCCAAACCCACCCTGGCTTAAGGCTATGTCAGGCCAATTGAAATAGGCTAGAACACCCAAGGCTACATCAAAATGTTGTTATGCTCTGCATAGTAATGCGGGGATCGTCTTAGTTGTGACAAGCTCCTAGCATAACGTTATCAGTCTCCAAAATCCCCCAAAGTATGAGTGTGGCTGCTCATGCAGCGGGGTAATCAAAAATGGTCACAAACGTAATGTTCTCATCTCCAGCTGATGCATTTGTACCATAGTGTTCAAGTACTTCAGCTGTTTGGACGATCCTAGTAGTCTTTTAGCCAGGGTACAACACAATAACAACAACAACTTGTCCAAACAAATGCTTTTTTCTCCTACTATGTGAAACATCAGGAAATTCCCCCTAAAAAGAGTCATGTGGAGAGCTGGGAGCTCATGATACTCACCTACTCGAATATATGAATGAAATCCCTTGAGTGAAACAAACTAACTTTACTCAAAAATGAATCAGTTTTTTCTCCGTTTCATCATCATGGATACATCTCTCTCTTCAAGTTGACGCGTTTGAACATGGATCAGCAGAAACACCCCCCTGAGCTGGCCTTATTTCTCTTGACCAGTCTCTACGCCTTCCTGGTTGGAATTTCAAGAGAACTTATTTGCCTTACATCTTCTCTTCAGTCTCCTTCACTGCAAGGCTCTTTGGCGCAACTCAACAAGACCGGTATAACAGCCCATTCTAAACCCCCTCTGGAACTTACCCCGGGGTAAGTTTGGGCTAGCCTGCTTCTACCCCCGGGGGGTCATTCTAGGACTAGTTAGAACTTACCCTCCCTAGTTGGAATATATCCCCCCCAAGTTTGGGCTAGCTTGGATTTAAACCCCCCCACCCCCAAAGGGTCAATTTAGGACTATTTGGAATCTTCCTCCACCCTACCCCACCCTTCAAACAAGATATGGTATGGTTGCACAAGAAAGGGAGTCGGATGAGCGGGAGGATTTGATCACTCTGATGAAGTTATTGATGCTTATTTTGATGATGAAGACATTTCTTCTTTTGAGTTCACTCTTGTGCATTCTACAGCCAATAACGCTTGGTCAGTGATCGCTAGTATTTAATGTCCTGCTCCTGCCTCTCAGAAGAACAGATTTTTGTTCCTTGGCTATGTCAAAAGGTGGGAGAGTGTCATGAATTCATGACTGTTGCGCTTCTCAACTTCCCACTCCATTCTTATGGTGTGCCGTCGGTTTCAACTTTTGTCCTGAAAACATTTTGATTATCAAGAAACTTTATCTTCTTTTCAGATAGAAAGTTCTGATTTGGATTCCCATAAACCTGTCGTTTATGACTCCATCTCACATGGACATGTTTGCGATATTTGCTCTTACCCTTCTGTGCTGTGAGCTTAATCCGTTACAGCGATTCAACAGGATTTGAAACTCGTCTTCACGCTCTTTGACTTGAGTATTTTTTATTTGATTTACAAGAGTAAGATCTTCTGTCACTAAACCGGAAGGTTTTCCATTTACAGTAAACATTCATATTCAAGGGGACAAACTACTGTTTTCATTTAAATTCTGTGGCTGGCTAATGTTGTAATGGCCTCTTGTTCTGGAATTTGCACAGTAACAGCTTATCATAGCACTGTTGATATCTATGAGTTTTCTTCTCCTGCTGAATATTCTTCTCTTTTGGCATCCTGTTCTAATGGTTGCAATTTCGTTTGTATGAGTAATAATGTATTATGATTTCAGAAATTGAAAGAAAGAGTATGGAGGTTTATCCTTTCTTGAGTCTTCTGTATGGTGCCCTTTCACCGTTCAGGAATTCCCCTTCTACAATTTCCAGGAGTTTTGTGGGAAAAGAAGAAAAAGAGAAGATGAAGAGAGAGACCAAAGGAAAACAAAGCTAAACAAAAGTAAAGGACTTGAAAGATTTCTTTTTGGCTCCCTTATTCCTGACCAATGCCTGACACACAAACCCATCTATGTCTGCATCCCCTCATATACAGCTTCTTTTTCCTGGAAGGTGACTTTGGGAGAGCACACTTCATTGTTTGTTCCAAGTAATTAGCCTGTCATCCATGCTCAGTCTTCAGGCGTACCTTCCCACCTGACATGTGGTATTTCTATGATACAATTTTCTGCTGGGGAGGTTTAGGTTTATGATATATTCTGTTTCTCCCACAGAAATCATTTAATCTGGTCCTTGTGGGGAGAAGTCCGTCTTTCATTTTTCATCATCTGATCAATCTCAGATTTAAAAAAAGAAAAAAACAAAAAGGAAGGAAGGAGAAGGCAGGCAAGATCCCTTCTCGTAGTTCTTCCTGGTGCAGAGACATTTCATGGTGGATTTCAAGTTGGTATGGAGGCCAGACTCAGTCAGGGCAGAGAAGACACTCTCTTCGGCACAACATTTGCCCTCATCTTCTGCTTCTCAGGTTTCCTTCCCTGAGGTTCATTCATCTCTTGATGCTCTTCACGACCAACCTAAACCTTGCGTGTCTTCCAGTGCCAAGAGCAGGAAAGATCTTTGCCTTCACCCAATCCCTTTCCCAGCCTGCAGTTTCTACTCCCTGCTGCATCCAGTCTATGATCAATATGGCCTCAGCTGCCCTTAGATATGATTTCTTTGAGTCATTTTCATCTCTGCCTCTTGGTGTGGGCACTGAGTGGGATCTGGAACCAATTAATGGACTTTGGGAACTTCAGATTTCATTTTAGCGATATAAGTAGTCTTGTTAGCTCCTCGCCACTGGTCCTATTGCTTGAAGGGAAGTTAATCACAGTGTGCTCAGACAACTCAACAGTGGTAGCATACTTGAAGAATCAAAGGAGAACCCACTCCAGACGACTAACGATCTGGCAGTGTTGGCCCTATTTTGCATGGATTTGAAGATATCTTTTCTAAAACTAAGGGGGGAAAAAAGGCATTCTAGGGAAACTCTATGTCTTTGTGGACACTCTATCCAGGAAGGATCAGGTGTTATCTTCTGACTGGATGATTAGCAAGAGAGCCTTTCAATAAATATTTCAGTGTCTGGGAACCCCACATGTGGATTTGTTTACAACAGGCAGAACAATCAACTTCCAGTTTGCGTATCACAAATATTATGATCCTCTAGCCTCAGCTGTGGATGCTCTTTCAATGTCTTTGGAGGGGATGTTCACTTACGCATTTGCCCTCATTCTGCAGTCCTAAGAAAACATTGAAAGAGAAATGCCTCTTGATTCTGATTTCCACTCTGAAGTGGTCAAAGAGCTGAAAAAACCTGCTGATTTTCTGTTGAAGGTTCCAATTTCTCTTCCCTCTTAAAGAAAAGCTACAGATGCAGAGGTGGCATTCTGATTCCACATCTCTATCTCTCCACACCACTCATATATCCAGTGATATCTCTTTGAGCAGAGATATTGCCATCTTGCATGGAGATCATGGCTGGACAAGACAATGCACTTTGAAGGTGTATAATGAATGATAAGTGGACATTTTTTTTCCAAATGTGCTTGCAATCTGGTGTTTCTCCGGCAGAGGTCGCAATTGAGGACATTGCCCAATTTATAGAAGATCTGGAAAAATCTGACAGGAAAGCCAGTACTATGAGGGATTTCAGATCTGTTACGGCAAAGGCCTTCTGACTTGTGGGCAGAGATCTTTACATTAACCACAATCCCTTTTTGTCTGAACTGATTTCTTATGCTGCACAGGGCTCCTGCATGTCTCAATGGTTGGTATTATGTGCCTAGTGTGTTGGTGAAGTGTCTGTGTGCTTGTCACCTCTCGCTTTCAGCCTCCACTGCTGATCAGCACTGCTGCTTGCAGTACTGCGAAAAGAGGAGCAGAATGCATCAGTCTTTCCCTGTCAGTATATAGTCTCTCCACCAGCAAGTCCTACGTAGTGCCTCCTTGTGGTGACACTCTTGTTTTACTTATTGCTGGTTTCTAATTCTTTAAATTGCAATACAGACCTGTGTGATCTGTTTCCATTAATTTACAGCCATATTTCTGAGAAAAAAACTTAAATCATTTTCTTTAAAGTATACAAAGGGCTAGAAAGCAAGCAAGCTTGATTACTGCCCATGTATGCAGGCACATGTGTGTGTGTGTAGGGTAAGGTAAGGTAATGTTGCTTATAGCCCAGCCGACTGCAAAGGGCCATATTAGGGCTGTCACCACATTAAAATAACTCACCAGTCATAAAAAAGAAACCTTTCACACATCTCTTTAAAATACATCTTCTAAAAACGCACCAGAAACTTTGTTAAAAGTCTTTCTTCTGTAAAATCTTAAATCAGATGAAAAATGTTAATCTCTTTCAGAAACTCAAAGATCACGTCAGGTGGGACATCTCTGACCAGGTTTTCATGGATTCTGTTGTTCTCTCACATTGTGCAAGTCCCAACAATCTTAAAGAATATGTTTCACTGTGAGTGTGTGTGTGTGTGTGTGTGTGGTGTGGGTGGGGGGGGGGGGGGGGGGGGGGGGGGGAGGAGAGGAGTAGAGAGACAGAGAGAAAGAGGGAGAGTGAAATACATCACGCCAGATATAACGAAGCAACCATGAAGAAATTCATTATAACCGGCGCATCAGTTGTAACAAATGTAACCTGCCTGACACAGTCAGGTTAATAGTAATTTAATTAGTTTTAATAGAGTATGTAGTGTTCTATTTACTGTCATTTATTTATGTGGTATTTAGGAGTTTTAGAATATTTTGATGGTTGTTTTGTTGTTCACTGTGTTATTTCGTTGTTCACTGTTATTTCTGTTAGATTTGGGTAACAAGACCTTTTCACTTCATTCTCATGTGTAAGTGAGCAGCAGCAAGTCAGTTGTTGGCAGGAAAGAACCTTGGTGCTAAATCAGGTTAGTTAACATGACTAGATGGATATATGTGTGGGAATAATGCTTTGTGGTATTATTTTCTTGATTTAATGATTTTATTTTACTGCATTTTGGTATGATGACTTAGATTTGAGTGGATTCTGTTTGTGCTTGTATTATTTTCCATAAGCATGGGCAACATGTGTTGGTAAACACACTTTAGAGTCAAAACTGGTAATTCAGGTTTAGTGAGCTAAGTTTAGCTTTGGAGATGAAGTAAATTTTTTGTGAACATATTCATGGTATAGATCAGATACAAAAATATGTTGGGAACTATTCTGACAATTTTCTTAGTTCGATTAAGTGGTTGATAATTGATAAAACCACATGGTCAAAACTGCCTTCTTATTTCCAGGGTCTGCCCCTAATTATTACCAGTACTTTTTCTGAAGCCATATTTTGCTATTGCTGAATAAAATTGGTTTATACAAGTTTCAGGTTAGGAATACAATATTTAATTTGAATATATTGTATGTGAATTTTAAGTTAAAATTTACTACTGGCATAAGCATAATTATGTAGAATTTATTATGCAGAGTACATTGAGTGCAAAATTATTAGTTGTTGTTTCACATTTTAAAAACAATTTAGCCTTATATCAGAGAAGTTTATTTGTCATCTGAACTAAACAGTGATGGCCTTGATATGACCATTGGAGGTCTGATGGGCTATGAGCTTGGTGATTAAATTGATGGTATATATGCTTCTGGAAACCCTTACACATGTTCCTGGTTTCCAAAGTCCTTGAAGTGGAGACATGGAATTAGTATAATCTCAGCCTGCTTTATATAATGGTTGCTCATGTGTTCAGTTTTCACTTTCTATTGTGTGCTTATTTTTGTTTCATAAGTCTTGATGTAATTGCCTCTGATTTGAGTTTTTGCATGAAGGTAGGATGTGGCTGCTTTAGTAGTCAGATGGAGCTGCAACGTGAACCCACTCATTAGGTGGGGAGGAATGTTTTCCTGCTGGTCTTGTAAGGAATGTCCGCAAGAGTCCTTGCATATGAAAAATTATAATTATTGCGTTTGTTCTCATTAACTCTTGTAGTGAATAATTCAGTGTTTAAAGTCAGTGTTATAAGCAGATAATATCAGTAAGCTCAAAGGCAATAACTGATGTTTTTTGCGATAAACTTGAAGGTATGTTGGACCGATGTCAGATGGCAGATGTGATGGGCGTATATGTATTTCGGTGTTTAAGGTTTCAAACCTTCAAGCACAGAAGTATTGTTTGCCAACTAACCACACTTGGGTATAGTTATGGGCTTGCCAAAAATCATTCAGTTTGGCCAAGATGTGTGTAGTCTGCTGAATTCAATTTTGACTATTGGGTCTGATCACAGTGCATTGACACCATCTACTTTGTTATGATGAATATTGTTTTGGTCATAAAATAATGATCCTGCCAGGGAATCTGATTTGAATGTATGTCCACCTGCTCGTTTCCTTTTCAATGTCCAATTGAGAAGTCATTATAATTTAGAATTTGTTGTGCTATGCTCTAGGTTTTGTTTTCTTTATATTTTGGGTTGATGACATGTTTATTCTTGTTTTCTATCCTCTGTTTCAGTGCCATTTTTTCTGCCTTGTTCTATCGTCTGTTGTTTTTCTTTTGCACCTGATCCTCTAAATCACTATATTCTAACCGACTGTTCTGACATTGTTTGGAGTTGAGGTTAGTGGCATCTGATTTAACAAACAAAATTTATTTCCAAAGTTTGCTGTATGAACAATAAAGGTCAAGTAGAAGGTTTTTTGGATTTTGTTTTCTTTGGGTAAAAATTGTGAATCTGGGTTACAAAAAATGGGGGCTCGTCCGGGATCTGTAAGTTTGTTTTAATAATTGGTAGGCATTGATTTTCAAGAGATAACTGATTTTCTGTTGAGGGAAAATATTTTCATTGGGGAGATATTCTTTAAGCCAAACATGTCAGAAACAGGAGGTGGTGTGGATAGAAGCGATGGTGAGGTGAATGGTGCAGAGGGAGAAGCAGGGACTGGTGGGAATGGCAGTGCCACTGGGCGGGGCTGACCTTGCTGCCCTGCTGAGAAGGCTAGAACAGCTCGAGGAACTACAGATGGAAAACGCTCAACTGAGGAAGCGATTAGCCAAGCAAACAGCATCACCAGCACCCGTGACAGTGCATGTCAAGGCACCAACACCTGCGCCTCGACTTGGTGTATTCACCAGATTGAAGCCGAAAGGCGGATCTGAGGTGCCCGTTTACTGAGTGGCTTGAGAGAGTCACTCAGTATCTCCAGGAGGCTACAGATGAAGAAGAGGCCTGCCGTAGAGTAAAAGCAAGTTTAAGGGACATCGCAAGCATCCAAGTAAAGAACTGCACTACTGGAGAAAATGTAGTGAATTCCCTGAAGGCCATATATGGGAATCTCGGCACCCCAGAAGACCTTTATGCCAAATTTGTCAAACTTCACATGGACAAGAAGGAAACTCCATCTGACTTTCTCAGCCGTGTGTGGTCAACCTTCTCGGAGCCGAATAAAGCTGAAAAATTCACCACTGAGGAGGCAAACATGAAGGGTGTACCATACTTTCATGTCCAACATCTCCAGTTCTGACCGCCTATTGACCATGGAAATCCGGGGTCATTTTCGAGACTCCAGGCGTCGCTTCTCCTGATCCAGCCAAGGTTCTGAGATGCCTGAGAGAGCTTAGCGAAGGAGCAAGCAACCCACAAGCTCCCCCAAACCATTCCAGTTGCTGCCATGGCTACAACAGAAATCGACTATGAAAGACTGGCAAGCATGGTTGCTGAGAAGATGATGGCCAGCCAAAAGCAGGTCCACCCACCTGCTCAGGGAAGTCCATCTCACGTGCCCCCAGAGGGCCCTGCTACAGATGTGGCGAAGTGGGCACACACTACAGGCGTAACTGCAAAAAAACCCCACCCAACCCAGCAAGGGTGGCCCAGGCGAAGAGGGAATCTCAGCCGTTAAACGGCCAGCAGTTGCCGACGATGGGGGGTCGGTAACTGTAACCTCACCATCAACCCCATCCTCTCATCATCTTCACACCCTGAACACCGCCATGAATTGCATTGAACAGGGCCTGCATGTTCGTGGTGTGACCTTGAGAAGCCCTCTTCTGGTGACACTACAGCCGGGACAAGAGATGACCTTGTCCGGGACCATCTCTGGGTGTGTTCCTGCCGTACATACTGTGAAGGTGCTTCAGCGACCATCTGAACTGTTACCTCCTGGTCTGGGTGTTTGTACTGACATTGACGCCGGAAACATCAAGGTGACATTGTGCAACAGGGGCAGACACAACATAACCCTGGATCACAGAACAGTGTTTGCAGAACTGTACTCAGCAACAGGGGAAACAACACCGACTTGGAGGCCTTAGTGGGTCCTAGTCTTGAGACAGAGGCGACCATTGGGGACACTGAAGTCAACTGTCTGATCGATAGTGGCTCGCAAGTGAGCATCATGTCAGAGACATTCTACCGGACTAATCTGTCGCATTTGCCACTGGAAGAACTGAATGCACACCAGAAAGTTGTGGGAGCAGGTGGAAGTGTTGTACCCTATTTGGGTTTTGTGCGTGTGTGTGTTTCCATGCCAAAGGATGTTGTGTGTTTGAGTGACAATGTGAATGTGTTGATGCTGGTGTGTCCGGACACAGACCTTTCTCGAAGAGTACCCATGATTCTGGGCACCAATGCCCTGAAGAATTTTGCTGAACTGTCTAAGAGATTAGTAGGATCACATTTTGATTTTGATAATTCTTTGCATGTGTGTCCTACTGTTGCTTTCATGTATCAAGACTGTTCCTCTCCTGATGATGGGAAAGTGGGCTCGGCTAGAGTTCGTGGTTCACAGGTCTTAGTTCCAGCTGGGGAGACTGTAGAAATAAAATGCTGTGCTAAGGTGAACGTTCCCAGCACACGAGATTCAGTCTTGGTTCAGGAACCCACTGAAACTCCCTTACCAGATGGTCTCAAGGTAGTGGGTTGCAGAGCTTCAGCTGACTGCCTCACAGATGTCAGGGTTGTGGTGATAAATGAATCTGACACTAGTGACAGCACATTCTGCTCAGGAAGAATCAGGTGGTGGCTGACATATTTGTTTATCAGCATGAGTACGACATTAACAAGGTGGTGTCTGACCTTGGTTCTCATTCACCAGAGACCCATGCATACTCAGGTAGTGCTCATGCTGAGAACTCAGGTCAGGGAGAGAACATTAAGTTCAAGTTTGGTGAAGCAGAGACCCACCACCCTGATTGGTGTAGGCACTTTGAAAGTAGGCTACAGTCAGTGAAAGCAGTTTTTGTAACAAGTGAGTTCGACATAGGTAGAGCAGAAACAGGCGATGTTTTTGACATGGAGATCACACCTGGTCCAGACGTTAGGGAGAGAGCAAGACCTATACCCCTAAGGACTTTGAAGAGTGTAGGCAACACATTAAAGGGCTTTTAGATGCCAAGATAATCCGCCCTTCCAACTCCCCATTTGCTAGTCCCATAGTTCTAGTCAGGAAGAAGACCGGTGCACTTAGGATGTGCGTGGACTACCGGAAACTTAATGCTAGGACTGTCAAGGATTGCTATTCCATCCCCAAAATTGAAGACCTTCTGTTGACACTCAATGGGGCAAGGTTTTTTACCACTCTAGACCTCTGTAAGGCTTACTACCAAGTCCCAATGACGAGACAGCATGCAAATACTCGGCATTCATAACACCTTTCGGGTTGTTCGAGTGGGACCTACTCAGTCAGGGGTTAGCCAATGCTCCAGCATGTTTCCAAAGACTCATGGAGACGGTTTTTAGTGACATGAACCTGACTGAGCTGATCATCTTCTTGGATGACATCCTGATCCATGCTAAGACCCTTGAAGAGTTGGAAGAACGCACCATGAGGGTATTGCAGAGGTTGTGCAAGTACGGCTTAAAGCTGGACCCTGAGAAATGCATCTTTGGGGGCAACACAAGTCAGGCACTTGGGCTACATCATATCAGAGGGCACCATCCGCCCTGACCCAGACAAGGTAGCTGCTGTTAGGAATTGGCCTAGACCCAAAACCGTGAAGGACGTGAAGAGTTTCATCAGATTTGCCGGTTTTTACCGGCGTTTTATTCCAAATTTCTCTTCACTTGCAAGACCCCTGAAATGACCTGACGATAGGTTACGCTCCAGGTAACCGTTCCAAATCTGGAAAGAAACAAGGCCAGCTCACTCTGTCCTCTTCTGTTTCCTCATCTTGGGGAGAAGCACAGGAAGGCTCCTTTAGATCACTGATTTCTGCACTTACCAGTGACTTAGTTCTAGGTATTGCTGATCTTTCCAAACCTTTTGTTGTTCATTGCGATGCTAGTGGTGTGGGATTAGGTGCTGTTCTTTACCAAGAGTTTGAGGGCAAAAGCAAAGTCATTGCTTATGCTAGTCGAGGGCTGAACAAGTCTGAACAAAATTACCCAGCTCACAGGCGCGAGTTCCTTGCATTGAAATGGGCGTTGTGCGATAAGTTCAGGGACTATCTTTTGGGCACCAAGGTCACAGTTGTTACAGATAACAATCCCCTCTGCTACATCTTGAAGAATGCAAAACTAGATGCTACAAGTCATAGGTGGCTCTCTTCACTTTCCATGTTTGACTTTGAGCTTAGGTATAAAAAGGGACTGACTCACACAGATGCAGATGCTTTGTCAAGGTTACCCCAAAGTGACCCATATGTTGATGATCAGTACAGGAAGTCCTTAGATGAAATAGCCTTCTTAGTAGAGAAGGCCAAGTCTTTTGACAAGGATCAGTCGGAAAACTTCAGTTTTGTTGCCTTGGATTCAGTACAAGCCATACTACAGTCTCATCATATTCCTTCCTTGAAGGGCTCAGTCTTCAACAACAGTTCTCCAGAAGTTAGGAAGGAAGGAGAGGGATTTTCAGTTAAGGCAGATGATTTCCCTGCTGTCGAGCAGTTGATGACACCCCAACCTAATACCAGATGGTATACTTGACCCAAAGGTTGAGCACGAGTCCATCAACACGGTCCGAGACTGGAGAAAAAGTTCAACTAGCAGACAAACATCTCTCTTATGTTATCAAGTGTTTGGAACGGGGCAAGATATTGGAAGCTTCAGAGCTAAGTAGTCCAGATCTAAGAGCTTATGCAAGGGATCAAAAGAAGCTTGTTTTAAAGCAAGGTGTTTTGTACAGGAAAGTTGATGTGGATAACCAAGACAGTCATTTTCAGTTAATTCTCCCTTTGCCCTACAGGGAAGCTGCCCTGAGAGGTGTGCATGAGGATCTATTTCACACCCATTTTGAAGATGGCATAGCGCAGTTGAGGATGAGGTTCTTTTGGCCTCGAATGGCCAGGGACCTTGAACAGAAGATAAAGACCTGTTCTCGCTGCATCAGGAAAGGTGCCAAGTGTCAGAAAGCCCCAATGACTTCCATTGTGACCACGTATCCTTTGGAACTTCTTTCTATACACTTTCTTACCATCGAGATCAATGGTCAAAAACAGAACATACTTGTCATGATGGATCATTTCACCAAATTTGGACATGCTGTTTGTACAAGGGATCAGAGCGCCAAAACTGTGGCCAGGACGCTGTGGAAGGAGTTCTTCATGATCTATGGTTTTCCCAGGCGTATCTTATCTGACCAGGGTAGGGATTTTGAATCCAAGCTGGTGAAGGAGCTGTGTCAGGTAGCTGGAATAGAAAAGTGTAGGACCACGCCTTACCATCCATCTGGCAACCCAGTAGAAGGTGGAACAGAACCTTGTTAGGCATGCTGAGAAGTTTAGAGGATGCTCAAAAAATAGATCTTAGAAAGACCCTCCCAGAAGTTGTGCATGCGCACAACTGCTGCATTCATCAAAGTACAGGCCACTCCCCATACTTTTTGTTTTTTGGTCGCCATCCTAAGTTACCCATTGACCTTGCCTTTGGCATCAATACCTGCCCCAAAGGACAAGGGACACCTTCACAGTATATCAAAGGGCTTAAGCAAAGGCTAGCCTCTGCTTATCAGAAGGCCTCCGACAACATGGCCAGAACAAACTCTAAGAACAAGGCTCGGTATGATACTTCCGCAAGAGCAGCTGAGCTGAACACTGGAGACGGGGTGTTAGTTCGCAAGCTGGGACCAAGACTTGATTCAAAGTTGAGTGATAGGTGGGAAAATTCAGTGTACATTGTGCAAGCAAAGCGGGAGGGTTTGCCAGTATATACTGTCCAAGATGAAGCAGGAACGGGACCCAAGAGAACACTCCATAGGAATTATTTATTGCCCATTGGCATGATTGATCCACCAGCTAGGGGCACTGTTCAGGAAACCACACAGGTTAGATCCAAATCATACCCCCGTACTATCACTAAAAACCCTGATCATGTTTCCGAGGAGGTTGATGATTTCCAAGAGTATACCACTGAAGTTACACCAACAGCCTCCTCTAGAAGTAAACTGAGGGCTGATGCTGTAGAGTTTCTCCCTGGGTCTGTTGTCAGTCAGGGTCACGATCACCTACCAGTTGAGAAATGTGGTAGAGGATGATAGGGACCAGGAGCAGTTTGATCGTTCTGATGCGAGTCTGGTTGCAGACCAGCAGACTGAACAATCTGGAAAGGACGCATCAAAAGAAGGTGGCTCATCCTCAGGAGATTTGAAAAATGTTTCACAATTGGAAGTTTCTTCCAATTCGGAGGATTCAGAGGATGATAGCAATGCCGAGGAAAATCCAACCCCTACTCCTGCCCTGAGAAGATCTCTCAGGGAACGGAAGGCTGTAGACAGATTGAACTTGACCCATGTCGCCGAAGTAGGGAGTACATTAGGGAGGGATCTAGTTTACAAGGTCCAACAGTACCTGAACAAGCTAGTCAATGACCCTCTTGAGCCTCAGCGTGTTGTCGCAATTGAGCAAGTGCTCAGTGTCCTTGTCACAATGTAAGTGAATTACTCTATGTATGGTTGACTTGCTAAATTGTAATCTAGTCCAATATCTGTCTAATTGAAATATTTTGGGCATTTTTTATTTTTGTCATTGGATAGTACCTTGTTGGAGGACCTAAAGGTCTTTTCACTTTTTACCTTGTTTGTTGAGTTATAGTGAATGGCTGTTAGCAGATTTTATTTTCTTTGCATGCATTTTTTTTTTATTAAAATGTTGCTGGTAAACTTTTTTTTTTTTTAGGAGGGGTGACTGTAACCTGCCTGACACAGTCAGGTTAATAGTAATTTAATTAGTTTTAATAGAGTATGTAGTGTTCTATTCACTGTCATTTATTTATGTGGTATTTAGGAGAGTTTGGAATATTTTGATGGTTATTTTGTTGTTCACTGTGTTATTTCGTTGTTCACTGTTATTTCTGTTAGATTTGGGTAACAAGACCTTTCACTTCATTCTCATGTGTAAGTGAGGCAGCAAGTCAGTTGTTAGCAGGAAAGAACCTTTGTTGCTAAATCAGGTTAGTTAACATGACTAGATGATATATGTGTGGGAATAATGCTTTGTGGTATTATTTTCTTGATTTAATGATTTATTTTACTGCATTTGGTATGATGATGACTTAGATTTGAGTGGATTCTGTTTGTGCTTGTATTATTTTCCATAAGCATGGGCAACATGTGTTGGTAAAAACACACTTTAGAGTCAAAACTGGTAATTCAGGTTTAGTGAGCTAAGTTTAGCTTTGGAGATGAAGTAAATTTTTTGTGAACATATTCATGGTATAGATCAGATACAAAAATATGTTGGGAACTATTCTGACAATTTTCTTAGTTCGATTAAGTGGTTGATAATTGATAAAACCACATGGTCAAAACTGCCTTCTTATTTCCAGGGTCTGCCCCTAATTATTACCAGTACTTTTTCTGAAGCCATATTTTGCTATTGCTGAATTAAAACTGGTTTATACAAGTTTCAGATTAGGAATACAATATTTAATTTGAATATATTGTATGTGAATTTTAAGTTAAAATTTACTACTGGCATAAGCATAATTATGTAGAATTTATTATGTAGAGTACATTGAGTGCAAAATTATTAGTTGTTTCACATTTTAAAACAATTTAGCCTTATATCAGAGAAGTTTATCTGTCATCTGAACTAAACAGTGATGGCCTTGATATGACCATTGGAGGTCTGATGGGCTATGAGCTTGGTGATTAAATTGATGGTATATATGCTTCTGGAAACCCTTACACATGTTCCTGGTTTCCAAAGTCCTTGAAGTGGAGACATGGAATTAGTATAATCTCAGCCTGCTTTATATAATGGTTGCTCATGTGTTCAGTTTATTACACTTTCTATTGTGTGCTTTATGTTTATTTCATAAGTCTTGATGTAATTGCCTTCGATTTGAGTTTTTGCATGAAGGTAGGATGTGGCTGCTTAGTAGTCAGATGGAGCTGCAACGTGAACCCACTCATTAGGTGGGGAGGAATGTTTTCCTGCTGGTCTTGTAAGGAATGTCCACAAGAGTCCTTGCATATGAAAAATTATAATTATTGCGTTTTGTTCTCATTAACTCTTGTAGTGAATAATTCAGTGTTTAAAGTCAGTGTTTATAAGCAGATAATATCAGTAAGCTCAAAGGCAATAACTGATGTTTTTGCGATAAACTTGAAGGTATGTTGGACTGATGTCAGATGGCAGATGTGATGGGCGTATATGTATTTCGGTGTTTAAGGTTTCAAACCTTCAAGCACAGAAGTATTGTTTGCCAACTAACCACACTTGGGTATAGTTGTGGGCTTGCCAAAAATCATTCAGTTTGGCCAAGATGTGTGTAGTCTGCTGAATTCAATTTGACTATTGGGTCTGATCACAGTGCATTGACACCATCTACTTTGTTATGATGAATATTGTTTTGGTCATAAAATAATGATCCTGCCAGGGAATCTGATTTGAATGTATGTCCACCTGCTCGTCTCCTTTTCAATGTCCAATTGAGAAGTCATTATAATTTAGATTTGTTGTGCTATGCTCTAGGTTTTGTTTCTTTATATTTTGGGTTGATGACATGTTTATTCTTGTTTTCTATCCTCTGTTTCAGTGCCACTTTTCTGCCTTGTTCTATCGTCTGTTGTTTTTCTTTTGCACCTGATCCTCTAAATCACTATATTCTAACCGACTGTTCTGACATTGTTTGGAGTTGAGGTTAGTGGCATCTGATTTAACAAACAAAATTTATTTCCAAAGTTTGCTGTATGAACAATAAAGGTCAAGTAGAAGGTTTTTGGATTTTGTTTTCTTTGGGTAAAAATTGTGAACCTGGGTTACACAAAAGCTGGATATAACGAAGCAATTTTGAATGTCCCTGGCTATTCGTTATAAGCGACTTTGATGTACTTACCTGTCTGAACAGCTAGAACTTTCTCCCTCCTCCCTGCAGTTGGGGAAATGGGGAGAAAACTGATTTGTCTTGGAGTAAAGTGAGTTCCTTTAGCTCAAGGGAGAGCACTTGTATATTCCTGTTGGTTGAGTAGCACAAGCCCCCACTCTCCACATGATTCTTTCCTTTTAGGGGAAATTTCTTAACGTTCCAAGCAGTGGGAGAAAAGTCACTTGGTTGGACAGGTAAGTATATTACAAAACTAGTTTTAGTAGGAAAAATCCCATTTGGCGGGAACCCCTGCTTTTCCTGTCAGGTCTTACTGCATGTACATTTAACATGATTAGGTGCATCCTAGGATGGACATAGGCAAATGACAGACTTTGGGAATCATTACATCTCCTTTCCCCTTAGAAAAAAAAAGGATTACTTTTGACAAAGAAATGAAAATGAATCCTGAAAGTCAACTGAATGCAGACAGCATTGTCATACAAAATGGAAAGCCAATGCTTTCAAACTGACAGATGTTGGGTCGTTTCATAGGTCCAGTTTCCTTGCGGACTTCCACACTCTGATCAGGTACAGATGTCCATGTCTGATCTGATCAGGTACTCCACCTGGTCAAATGGTTTATGGTATTGGATCTGGTGACTGCTTCACTGGAGTGAATGGTACCTTTGTCCGGGCGCAGGTGGCAATATCTCTGGGTTTTGGACCAAAGAAGTGTGTAGGATTAAGCACCTCAAGTGCTGACTGAAGGTCCTATTTACAATGTATGCTATGGGACCTTGGAACTAGCATACAGCAACACTGTCCCCAGGCTAAAATGTACACAGAGTCTTGCTGCCTCAATCATGCTGCTGCTGCTACTCTATTCCTCATTTCTCATGGTCAACTGAAGGTCTGATTCTAGGATAGCTGTGCATAGTTGTCGCAACTGGGCTGGGCTCATATCAATGGTTGTGCTACACATAAACCTGTAGACCATTAAGAAGTTTGCCACCTGATGCTCCTTAGCTCCTTAGTCAAACTCTGGTTGTCATTCTTCAAACTGCTATTTAATTCTTGTACAAGCTGTTCTGCTGATTCATGGTGGAAGAATGGTAGAGAGTTGATATGGTATGCTTGATTTCATTTTTTTTTGCATGATATCAGTCCATTATCACTTGTCATCTCTTCCAGTGGTCCATGAAAATAGCTGTCTCAGGGTAGTAACTGTCCTTTCTGTTACTGTTGACTTTGTTCTGAAAACCTTTGGCCATTTATAATGAGCATTAGTAAGGAAAAGGTAGTTGTCTCTTCAAACTCTATTAAGTTGATGTAGACTCTCTCTAGTTGGCCATCACCATGTGTAAAGGGAAGCACTTCTGGTGACATGAAGACAAACGTGGCAGCCCTTCACTCTACCTTCAGTGTCCCTGTAAAATTCCTGGCCACTACATGCAACTGCAAGCCAGGACCTTCATCCTGATCCCAGACTTGATCAAGGAGTTGGACCAGTGTCTGGAATAACCACTTGCAAACCCAACAAAAGCACTCCTTCTTCCACAATCAGCTCATGGTGTCTGCCAAGGAATGACTATAAATCTGGATTGGTTATATGACATGGCCATCCATTCAGTGTCATGGACCGCACTTTCGACATGATTAGATCCTTGCTTATAAGGTTGGCTATCTGCCAAGGTGTCATTGGTAGCTTACCATATACAGTGATGTGAAAAATTACATCTTGTTGCAGTGTTGCCATGATTTTCCAGATGAAGACTGGAGAGCATGTCTGTGTTGACATGTTTCACCTGTTGATCTGAATTCCACTTCTTAATTCTAAGCAGCCAGAATCAGTACCCAGCGTTGCATGCGCGTAGCCCCCAATGTTGGAACTCCCTTACTTGATGCAAGTATGGTAAGTAATGGCTTGCGGTCAGTCATCAGGCTGAACTGTCTTCTCTAACAATATTTGTGAAACTTCTTCACACCAAAAGCAAGTGTGAATGCTTCCTTTTTAATTTGGGTGTAAGTTCTTTCTGCCTTGTTGGGGGCTTTTTTTTAACATAAGCTATTGGTTGATGACTTCCATAAGGCATCACACTGCTCCAACTCTAGCCTCCAGTGCATCAAATTTCCAACTAGATCGGAAGGTTTACATCCTAGTGAATCAAAACCTTAACTGACATCAGTTGAATCTTTGCTTCTCCATAACATTCTGGCAGTCTGAGGTCCAAACCTATGTCAGCTGGTCTTTCAGAAGATCATTCAGTGGTGCCAATTCTGCAGAAAGATTTGGCACAAACTTGGGGATTTACTGCACTAGGCTGAGAAAAGAAAGTAGTTTCCTGATGTTGTTTGATGTAGGTGCATCTGACATTGCCTTGACTTTGGCAGTGACTGTATCCCTTCTGCTAAGATGACATGTCCAAGGTATTGTACTCTGTCTTTGATGAATTCACACTGTCTATTTGCAGCCTCAGTCTCGAGTCTCTCTGGCACTTTACCCAATCGGTCATTGTTCTTCCTCAGTTGATCAAGTCATCTCAATGTCATACTGGTAGACTGCTAGTCCCTCGGTGCCTTGAACAATTTGTTCCATGTTGTGCAGAAATATGATAGAGTCTGAAGAACTTCAAATGAAAGACAATGAATTTGATACATTCCCTTGTGAATGTTGATGGTCAACAGAGGTCAGACTGTTCTTATAGCACCATTTGGTGATAGGCCTGCTTCAGATCTTGTTCAGAAATGAATTTTCCTGCAGCCAATGTTGCAAAAAGATCAGTGGGCTTGGGAAGTAGATTCCGATCAACAACCAGCATGGGTTAATAGTCACATTGTGGTCCCCACAGATTTGATCTTGCTGTTGTTCTTGCGGACTACAACTATTGGATATGTCCATACACCATATTTCACCTTCTATATGATACCTTTTTTTCTCCGATCTGTCAGTTTCCTCTTCTACTTTGGGGCAAACTGCCTAGGGAACGGTTGTTGTTTTGCAGAACTTGGGTTTGTTCTACCCATCTTTCAGTTGGGGTGTGGCCTTGATCTTCTTCATAGTGCCTAACCCCTCTCTATGTCCATCCTATGATGTATCCGATAATGTTATACCTATACATGGTGAGACCCACCAAGAAAATCAGGTGGTTCCTGCCAAATACACAAAACAAAGACTTGGGGCTTAATGCCAGACAGACTTGAGACATACGTCCACAACCCTTAGCACATTTGGTTTTAGACTGAACCTTGAGAATCAATTCAGTCATATTTCAGCAGTTACCCTGAGAATCAATTCAGCTGTATTTCAGTTTTCTGTAGTGCCAGCTGTAGGCTGAACCCTTAGAATCAATTGAGTCATATTTCAGCAGTCACTCTGAGGATCAATTCAGTTGTATTTCAGTCTTGTATTGTATGTCACTTGTGTAGGATAATAATACTTGCTCACAAACATAACAGAACTGGCAACAAGGATGCTTGAACAATTTTTGTGGTGCTATTGTTGATCTGAGATACTGTTGGATCTCCCTATAACAACTAGAAAAAAACCCAGATGAGGAACTATAGCCAGAGATGCTAACAAGAAATATGCAGTTCTTGATGTGTATGTACTGCACTGACATTTCCATTTTAAGAAACAACTGACTTTGCTGTGATACTCGTCGTTATTCAGTATAAAACTTTCCTCCCACTTTTATAGAGAAATCTTGCACTTTGTTACAATCAGGTCTGATCAACTTTTGTTTTGTTACAATCAGGTCTGGTCAACTTTTGTTTTGTTTTCATTCTGCTCTTTGTGTGTCCAGACACTTTATTAATTGCGTTTGCATTCATGACATTTTACTTTGTAGATCTGTCAACATGTACCTTGGGAAGCTAGAAGAATCTGACATAAACTGTAATATAGATTCATACTTGAACATTTATAATCCTTTAACATGTAGAATCCTTTGTAAAACAAGCAATGTACATGAAGGGCAAGAATCAATACATTCATTGGTGTAGCTGGACAAACAAAACCTACAATGAATTGCTTTTTGTCTTTTTGGGTAAGATCAAAGTGTAGTAGGACTTTTGTCCAGCTACACATAGGTACATACTGACTTTAGGATTCATAGTAGGGCCCAAACATTTTTGTTGGACACAATTAACAGATTTCATTACATCCATATTTGAAAAAAAAAAAAAACTTCTCAGGATTTTCACAGATCCTAGTCTCACACACACACACACACACACACACACACACACACACACACACTCATCTTCAGCCCCGCCCCTAATCCTACTCCACCACCATCATTGCTTGCGCTACTCCATGTACATGCAAAATAATCATTTTGGTATTCTGGTGGAAAAAAAAAACACTCACGCCCACCCACCCACCCCTTCAGCCCCTCCCCCCCCCCCCCCAAACACACATCTTCAGCCCCACTCCTAACAATTTATGCTTTAAAGAAATGTAGAGATGTTGTAGATTCTAGTGAAATAACTGAAAATACTGTGGGTTGTACCTACTTGGAGACTGACCTCAAAATATAAGCAGGCAAAATTTCTGAAAAAGTTATTTGAAAAGTAAGTCAAATGTTAGGAGAGACACAGTTTTTCTTCTGTACTACCTAAACACTTCAGACTTGAGATAAAATGAAGACAAATATGTGCTGGAAACATGGGAAAGATGATAATTCTCTTGACTTGAGCTATGTATAATGAATTGTGCCTCAAATGATGTACCTATAATTCAGCATCCGGACAATCGAATTTCACTATATAAGGAAATGGGGTTTGTGCAGGCTTGTCTTGAAGCTAGATAGGTAAAATTATATGTTTTTGTAAACTAGAGATAATGAGGAATCTGAAAAAAAAAAATAATTAAAGACAGTACCCTGATGGCAGCTGAAGATATTCTTCACAGTGTAATCCAGAACACTGGTGAAAAGGTAATCCAAAACGTCAGCCATTGTTTGAAACACCACAGTTTTCCTGCTTGAATGTCAAAACACTTGAAACTTGGGAGAAAACAAGAAGAATATGTCCTTGGAAGACACAGAACAAAGTTAGGGCCTTGGTCTTCTGTGGAAGGTTGAAAAGCACTTGGAGCAGAGTCCCACGTCACATCCAGAACATTCCCAGCCAGAGCGCACATGAGTAGGATGGCCACAGTACAGTTCCTCTTTCTTCAACTCCTTCACTCTCAGCATCTCTCTCCTCTGCAGTAGTGCTTCCAGATTCTGGATCACACAAGAAAACATATATCCTAAGTCTTCTGTTCATTTCATTGTTTCATAATGGTGCAAGAGATGTTACAGAGAGCTTGACTCAGTTTCCACTAATTAGTCTGATTTTCAGAAAGAAAAAAAAAAAATGACCAGCATTACTTATTCATTCTATGAAAAAAATGAAGTCATGCATAAAATCATAAATAAGAATAAAAAATCTGAATCACTAGCATATATAAGGAGGGGGCAGGGCTATAGCTTTCATTGGAGGCACGCCCACTCGTGACACGCCCACACTGTTTCCAAACTAAATAATAAACAAACAAAAGTTATAAATTGTTCTCTTCAAATCACCACTTTTATTGATCTCTAAAGTGCTTTCAAAAACACCTACAATCACCCAGAAACGATCTTCTAGTTTGATCAGGCCAAAGCCTATCACACTCCTGTAAGTAACCATGTACCCTGCCCCCCTTCCGTCCCCCCTTCCTTCATGTGGCGGACCAACAAATGTAAAATAACCAATGACGGCACGCAGCATGTGTTCCATCACTCGACAAACAAAATAATCAAAGTTTATCCACTCACCTGCTTCGCTTTCGTTACTACAGCCTTCGGCAACTGATTGTTCACTCTATTTCAGTCAAACCGACGAAAAACTTCGAGATAACTGACTGACAAGGCTTGCCGGTGCACAATGTAGCTTGTTTTGCTCTTTCATGATTTTCTTTTGCTTCGTAGGTGGCACCTTTAGTTAGTAGTTTTTTGAAAACTCAACAAACATACTATGGTATTGCACACCAGCCTTTTTCTGGTATAGCATTCTTCTTAAAACCGAAAAGGCAGAGGAGTCAAATTACCACTTTCCGCGGTCACTGAGGGAGAAACAATCAGGTTTCGAAATACCGGTATCTGACCAGGAGTTATATGTTAGTGAGCTTTCTCCCATTGGAGATGGTCTCCCCCTTTGGAGACTATAAGCTTGCTGAAGGTTCATTTTGAGAAGCATTTATTTATTCCCCATTCACCCACTTAAGCACATACTGTCAGTTAGGCAGAATCATCTACCACTGCAGATATGAAGGCTTATCACCCCCCTATTTCTATAATCTAAGACATAAGAGCAAGCTTTGTTTATAATTCAATATTTCTTGCAGTCATTGCAACGCCTAGCTGCTCTGTAAGTGCTGGAATGGTGCTCGGTACTTATCCTTGGAATTTATTGTTTCATTGTCATCATTATATATATGTGTAACCCCCCACATAAAATAAGGAATTTTTCGTGGTAGATTACAGCCAGGTTGGTTCTGCCAACACATTAGTGTAAACAAAGAAAAAAAAGTCGAAAATTGCACAGATGCTGTGTGTATAGTTTCGGCAGCAAATTTTTACTAAGCAGGAAGTTGCCCCGCAGAAAATAAACAAACAAACAAAATAAATTGTATCAGGGATTTCTCTTATTATAACATTCTAGGAGGTCTTTATTAGCGGTATAAATTAAGGAGTGCTCATTTAAATGGAAAGGAATGTTGCAGGTCTCAGTGTGGTATAGAGAAAGAAAAAAAACGAAAAGAGAAATAAATAACTAAATAATCAGTCCCAAACAGTTTTCTCAAAGAAGAAAAGAGTTGGAAAAAAAAAGAGATTTGCACCTGTTTTTGGCCACATGGTTGACCACATGTTCTAGGTAGACTGAACAAAGACTGATAGGCTTTGTGTGACTAGAATGTGGCAAGCCACCATGCAACCTACCTTTCACCTGTGGACACTTCTTTGAAATAGTTTATAGCAGTGGCAAATGGTTTGGAAAGGATTCTGGTTTGATGTTTCTGAAATATGGTTTATTCAGAATGTGAGATTTTTATTGTGTGTTGTATTGGTAAGACTTGTGCTGACTTTGTCCATGTATATTTGATTTGATTCTGAATTAGGGCAAGATGCTCTCAAAGATATGATGGGTTTGTATTCATTGTTTTGTATAATTCTTGTGGAAAAACAATATAAATGTGCTGGTAAATAACAGAGGAGTAAAATGGAGAAGTGAGATATCTGTTTGGAAATTATGACCTTAGGGAAATTAATATTGGAAGGGCGCATGAGCGACCAAAATGGGGTGATATGAGGTGTTGTGGGGAACACACCTCGTATCAAAGTTGTTGGGTACACTGTGACATGGAGATGTGACAGAGTGTCAATAATAGGTATTGAGCAGGAAATGCTCAGTAGCATTCGGTGTATACTTTGTTTGATTTTCCTCATGGGCAAAATCTGGTACAGACAAAAGATAGCACAGGATGACAAAGAAATTCATGACCATGCGGTTTGGCAAAATGGCAGGGTTGTGGAACATGTGGCCAGGGACAAAGGGAAAATTTCCATGTGCATGGTGACATGCGACTCATTGACTGGTTTCCCTACTGTAAAAGCAGAGGACTAGGGAAAGTCAGTTTATTAGCATATTTATTTCACATTGTTTTCTTTTTTTTGTAACATGTGTCTATTGATTTTGCAAGTGTATTTTTAATACGTTTAAGATCCTATGGTTTGTAGTTGAACTTTCTTTTCAGCCATAGTTGTCCTTTCAGGATGATGTGTAGCCATTGATTTACTTGAAGAAATTTAATGTGGAGAGATCAGACAGAAAAATCACTATGTTTTTTTGGTTTTTTTTCAGACGATTTTTTCTTTTGGCTTGAGACCCTTGGTTTTGTTCTGGTGGTATTACTGTGGTTCTTATTTAACTCCAAAAGGCTCTTAAGACTCATAAAGATTAAAAACTTCTAAAATCACTCTAAAATTCTGTAAAGCTCTAAAAACTTCTCTGGATCTCAGCTGTGTTTTTTTTATTTCCATGTGGTTGGGTATGGATAGGCCATACTGTTGGAAAGGAAATATTTTGGGCTGATCTGGGAAAGTTTGTTTCTTTTTGTTCTCCTTTATTATCTGGCTTAGATATAGTTCCTATTATTCAAATAAACGCTTTGTTTTGTTTTACTCTGGTTGTGGACTCAGTCTGTTATAGTGGAAATTTGTTTGAGTAGTTAGAAACAAAGATACTTAACAAGCACGCACCTCACCCAAAATTGTAACCAAAGGACACGGGTTACATAAAGTGGCGCCCAATGTGGGGCTAGTGTTTGTTAAGAGGATTGAAAAAATAGACTAAAATAAAAGAAAAGAAAAATAGTAAAGAATAGATAAATTAAATTTCAGAAATATTCTAGGGACAAGGATAAGGGTGTTATTAGCCAATTGGGAGTTGAGAGCCAGTTAAGACTACTAGGCAGAACCAGGGAAATCAGCCATTTAACCATGGCTGCCAATGGGGAGGATGCCGCGCAGAAGTTCCAGAGTTCGGCACAGTCGGGAGTCCATCAGCAGACCAGAGCCGCGGCAATGCTGGGTCGACACCAAACCCGTACGCAGGTATGACTGTCGAAGAACTGCAACGAAATCTGATGGAGATGACGGCAGCCCTGTCCAGACTCACCCAGGAGCAGCAGCGACCCATGGATGTGAAGGTGGTGGCCCCACCAGCACCACCACGACTCCGAATCTTCACGGGGCCAAGGCCCACCGGGAATGAGGTGTCCTTCCCTGAGTGGGAGGAGCAGACAGAACAGCTCCTGCAGGACAAGTCTATCACCGATGCCACACAGCGAATAAAGGGCAGCTTAAAAGGACTGCCCTACCAGATGGCCAAGAACTGTCTGACTGGTGAGGAGGTTCTGGCTACCCTCAGACCACTGTTTGGGGTAGTAAAAAACGCGGATGATCTGTACCAGGACTTCTGCCAGACACAGATGGCAAAGACTGAGAAGCCATCAGACTATTTAATGAGGCTCTGGGAGCATATACTCAGTATTAACAAGTATACCAAGTTTAGTGATGCTGAGATGAGCCAAAAAGTGTTCAGCGTCCTTGTGAAGGGCCTCAACCAGACAAACTCGTCGCTAAGCTCAGAGCTTCGCAGTAGGTTCGGCCTCCCGGGGGAGACCACTCAGACACTACCTGAACTGCTACGGGTAGTTCGCAAGCTGGAGCTGGAGATGAGGAATCCCCGCACAGCCGTAAGCAATCTACATACAGCAGAGGCTCGGGATGATAGAGACCTCGACTTACTGGGCACAGGGTCGCGCAGAAGTTACTCGCGGCGGGTGGATTGGTTGGGTCAGCTGGGGTGCAGTCACGCCCCACACAGAAGAAAGGGCCAAAGGGACACTGCTTTAAGTGTGGTGTGGTAGGGCAGCATTTTGCTAAGGACTGTCCAAAACCACCGAATCGGGCACTAGTCGCTGAACAGGAGGAGGCGAGGCATCGGATTGCAGCAGTCCAGACGAAGGCAGGCGTTAAACGCCAATGGTCTGCTGGCAAGGGACAGCCAGTAGACCCACCATCATATCGTCCCCCAGTGCTGGACACTTACACCCAGGCGCAGGTACAGACAGCAGTGAACTGTGCAGACCAGGGACTCTTGACGCTGCCAGTGAAGCTCAAGAGCAATTTCCAACTTACCATCCCTCCAGCACAGGAAGTGGAACTGCGGGGCCCCATCACAGGTAGCAGGACATCGACTGCTGATCTCCAGGTCCTCTGTAGAACCGCAGATACACTGCCCAAACACCTGAGTGTTAAGTCTGCCGAGATCTTGGACACGGGTAAAGCAAAAAGTGTCAAGGTGGTAGTTGAAAACGGGAACAGTCGCCACTCTCTGTTGTCATTGACTCTGATGTGGTATTAGCTGAATTAGAATTTGCTAACTCGGCTGATCAGTGTTCAATGACAGCAGAGAAAGCACTGTTGAAGCATTAGTCGGTCCCAGTTGTGAGTCACCAGTACTGGTAGATGGAAAACAGACTTGTTGTCTTGTAGATAGTGGTTCACAGGTGACTGTGATAGCAGAAGACTTTTACCGTAGGGAATTGTCTAGGTTTCCTTTACAAGAACTAGACACAGGCCTAACTATTTTTTGGGGGCGGGTGGTCAAAAAGTTCCATATTTAGGTTTTCATTGAAGTACCCATGTCTTTGCCTAAGATTGTTGTTGCAGGTACAGATGAGACAGTCACCACTCTTGCTTTAGTGTGCCCTGATACCAAGTTCAGCACATGCGTACCGGTGATAGTTGGCACCAACACTTTCAGGCTACTGGCAGAGCGCTGTGAAAAGGCAGGAGGTAAGCATTTCTTCACTACCTTACCTATCCGTTGTGAGCAGCCTTTGTGTACAGAAATGCAGCTGGAAAGCATGCTAGTGGTCTTTTGGGTACACTGAAAGTGAAGGGAACCAAAGTACAGATTCTAGCTGGGGGAATGTGCAGAAGTCAGAGGGGTCATACATGGAACAGTGCCTTCCACACAAACAGCAGTCCTCATTCAGGAACCAACACAGACCACTTTACCCACAGGTTTACAAATAATATCTGGTAAACAACAGACAAACAAGTTGGGTCAGGTGAGGTTGTATGTCCAAAATACATCTGCACAAGACATTAGGTTGAAAAAGAATCAGGTAATTGGGGAGGTGTACACCATTACAGCTGAATATGCCATTGACAAAGTGTTATCATCTTTAAATGATGTGGCTAGTGGGGAGGGTAAGGATTGTCTGGGGATAGTCGTGCAAAAGTCAACTTGCATGCATCAGCTTCACCATCAGAGCCTCAGACAGATCCTACACCTGAGCAGAATCCCATGACATTTAGGTTTGGGGCAGATACACCATCAGATTGGCAGGAAAAGTTTCAAAAGCGTCTTCAAGGGTATAGGGATGTATTCATTCAGCATGACTTAGACATAGGAGGAACAGACGCTGTCAAACATGACATTGAACTGGAGGCAGGGACTGTGATCGGGAGCGCGGCCAAGGCCTATTCCACCTAGAGATTTTGATGAGGCGAAACAACACATCCAGGAGTTGCTGGATGCTGAAATCATTGCTCCCTCTTCCTCACAGTTTGCCAGTCCTATTGTCCTTGTTAGGAAAAAATCTGGAGCCCTGAGGATGTGCGTAGACTATCGGAAAATTAACAACCACATGGTCAAAGATAGCTACGCCATCCCGAAAATTGAAGATCTTTTTCTCACACTGAACGGGGCAAAATATTTCACATCTGTAGATCTAAGCAAGGCCTACTATCAGGTGCCTCTGACAGAAAGAGCCCAACAAGTTTCGGCCTTTACAACACCCTTTGGTCTTTTTCATTGGCTCCGTATGCCCATGGGTCTGAAAAACAGTCCAGCATGTTTTCAGCGCCTAATGGAGAAAGTCTTCTGTGACATGAATCTGGCCGAACTCATTGTCTTTTTGGATGATGTTTTGATTCATGGGAGATCCCTGGAAGAACTGGAGGAGCGAACCATCCAGGCTCTGGAAAGGCTGCGGAAGTTCCAGCTAAAGCTGGATCCAGAAAAATGCATTTTCGGCACAACCGAAATTAAGCATTTAGGTTTTATCATTTCTGGAGAGGGTGTGCGCCCAGACCCTGAGAAAACAGAAGCATTGACAACGTGGCCAGTCCCTCGCACGGTAAAGGACATAAAGAGTTTCATAGGATTTGCAGGGTTTTATCGGCGGTTCATCCCACAATTTGCCACCATGGTGAAACCACTGAATGATTTGACGCTGGGCTACATTCCCAACCGGACTGCCAAGAAGAATGGCAAGAAAGCTACCCTAACTCTGGGTTCTGACATATCACACATGTGGGGTGAAGAACACCAGAATGCCTTTGAGTCTGTCATACAAGCCCTGACTACAGAGCCCATCTTAGGCATAGCGGATAAAACTCAGCCATTCACCCTACACTGTGATGCCAGTGGAACAGGATTAGGGGCTGTCCTATATCAAAAGCAGGAAGGGAAGGTCCGTGTCATCTCATATGCAAGCCGGGGGTTGAATAAGACCGAGCAGAACTACCCTGCTCACAAACGGGAGTTTCTAGCTTTGAAGTGGGCAATGAGTGAAAAGTTTAGAGATTATTTGTTAGGGTCAAAGGTCACCGTAGTTACTGATAATAATCCTTTATGTTATATTTTGAAAAAACGCTCAGCTAGATGCCACAAGTCATCGTTGGTTGGCTTCACTCTCGTTATTTTTGATTTTGATCTGAGGTATAAAAAGGGAGCTTTACACACTGATGCAGATGGACTGTCCAGACGCCCTCAGGCACCCCCAGAAGAAGATGAGGAATACCAGCGAGTTTTGGAACAGACAAAATTTCTTCAGGATAAGGCCACAAAATTTGAAGAAGAAATGGAAACTGTATCGCTGGATAAAGAAGTTCTGTGTGCCTTGCTAGAAGCAAGAGAGGAAGTCTATGTCTACAGACCATCGTCAGCAGACAAAGGTACTTGATGATGATGAAGAGGGGTATGCTGCCATTGAGCAAGTGCTGAAAGACCCAGCACGAATTCAAGATGATGTGTTGGATCCCCCAGGATTTACAAAGAGATCAATTTCAAACGCAGAGTGGAGACAGTTACAGTTGGCTGACAGTACACTGGGTGTGGTAATTAGAACCATAGAAGAAGGGAAACAGTTGGACAGTAGTCAGATGAACCCATGCCCTCCAGAATTTAAAGTATTTGTTAGGGAACAAGCCAGACTAGAAATGATTGATAGGGTTTTGTACAGGAAATCTGTAGATCAAGGCACCATAAGTCGCCAGTTGGTTGTACCACCATCTCACCGCAGAGAAGCTATGAAGGGAGTACATGAAGATCTGTACCCACACACACTGCGATGATGCCTGCTGCGGCAGGCCAGGAAACGATTTTTCTGGCCATTCATGGCTAGGGACATAGAAAGGAAATAAAACGCTGTGAACGTTGTATCAGAAAGGGAGCGCATGCACAGAGAGCGCCAATGCAGTCAATAGAGACTAGCTATCCATTGGAACTGTTGTCAGTGGATTTTCTGACTATAGAAGTCCGGGGTCAGAAACAAGATATTTTAGTGGTAATGGACCATTTTACAAAATTCTCCAAGCAATTCTGACAAAGAACCAAACAGCAAAAGAAGTTGCCCGAGCACTCTGGAAACAATTTCTTCCTTGTGTATGGATTTCCTGCACGAATACTGACAGATCAAGGAAGAGATTTTGAGTCCAAACTCATGAAGGACATTTGTGAACTGGCAGGGATAGATAAAGTGTCGCACAACCCCATACCATCCGTCGGGAAATCCGGTAGAGCGCTGGAACAGAACCTTGATTGGAATGTTAAGAAGCCTCGAGGATTTTCAGAAGCAGCAGGATTGGAGGAAATACTTGCGACAAGTGGTGCATGCATACAATGCACGGATACATGAGAGTACAGGCTTCAGCCCGTACCACCTATTTTTTGGACGCCAACCCAGGTTGCCTGTGGATTTAGCTTTCGGGATAGATCTGGGGAAAGAAATAAGTGCAGTACAACACAGTACATCAAATCACTAAAAGGGAGTATGGCTGCAGCTTATGATCTGGCAAAAGCTGCTATGGAACATTCTGCTCACAAGAACAAAGTACGCTATGACGCAAGAGCACACGCTGCAGAACTAGAACCAGGTGACAGATGTTTAGTGAAAAGAGTTGGGGCAAAAATTCACTCAAAGGTCGACGACCGATGGGAGCCTGATGTGTACACAGTGGTGTCTAAAAGAGATGGCCTACCTGTATACACTGTTCGAAAGGAGAAGGGCGATGGCGTTTTGCGCACCTTGCATCGTAACTTGCTGTTACCAGTAGGATTTCTAGAAGTGGAACAGAAGCCCGCTGGCTGATAAGAAGTTGGAGTTTTCTCCATCAGAGGAAAGGAAGAGGAACACTCCAAATCAGGTCACTGATTATCATGAGTCGGATCATGAGGAGGCCCAGGAGGAATTCCCTTCTGTGGAAATAGTCGTGACCGCTGGCCCGAGGACATTGAGGCCAACAGCACCAAGCTTTGTTCCACAGCAGAAACAAAAGGTAACAAAAGTTGCTGAAGAACAGGATCTGACAGCTGAGGATATTTCTCATTTGGGTGATGATCTGGCACGAGATGGAGGAGAGGAAGTCAACCCTCAAGGGGAGTTGAATGAGTCATCAGGGGACGCAGAGGCCCAAAGAGAAAATCCTTCGCAGGAGCCAGAGATCTTGGAAGATAAAATCCAAGAAAAAACATGATGTGCAGGAAGGGCAAAACATGTCGGAGGACAATGGCGAGGAAGAAGGGAAATCCGACAAAAGAGATGTAGAGGAGGAAGAAAAGCCAAAACCCCTGCCAAGGCGTTCCACGAGAACGAGGAAGGCAGTGGAAAGACTCAATTTGGGCATCAGGTCACAACAGAGAAACCCCCCAAAGAGGGACATGAGCTGGAAAAGGTCATGATCACACTCAAAGGGTTACAGGAACAAGGGGATACCATTCCGCTTGAAATCTGGTTTAACTTGATTTTGTGGGGACTTGGGGAAATTTGTAAAGCTCTTGTAGAATGCTAGACTTAGCCTTGGTAGATAGCTAATTGTACCAGTGTGTGTGTGTGTGTCCAGTATAGGTTGCACTCAAAAGAACTGACAGTCTTGTTACCACTTTTAGGCTGCCTCACATGGGATGGGAGGATGAAGAGATTGCAACAACCCATACATAAATTCTCTTAGAAAAGAAAGAAGGAATCGGTTCAAGGGCCAGGTCTGAAAAAGAAGTTGTCTTCTACTGTTGCTAATATTGTTTTCCATTTTTTTTCTGCGATTTACCAAATGTTCAGGTTACGTGAAATTGAAGATTCCAATAGTTCAATCTATTTTTTAAAAGATTTCCATCCATAAGGGTTATGAGAAACTTTTCTTGCCAGGGGTATGTGTAACCCCCCACATAAAATAAGGAATTTCCGTGGTAGATTACAGCCAGGTTGGTTCTGCCAACACATTAGTGTAAACAAAGAAAAAAAAAAGTCGAAAATTGCACAGATGCTGTGTGTATAGTTTCGGAGGCAAATTTTTACTAAGCAGGAAGTTGCCCCGCAGAAAATAAACAAACAAAAACAAAAAAATAAATTGTATCAGGGATTTCTCTTATTATAACATTCTAGGAGGTCTTTATTAGCGGTATAAATTAAGGAGTGCTCATTTAAATGGAAAGGAATGTTTTAAAGTAGTAATCTCAAATGAGAACAAAGAAAATGATTATCTCCCGGGTAGGTGCCCATGTGACTTCCTGTTTGGGTGACCATGTGGCTCTACCATTATAAAAAAAGAGCTACCACATCTAGCCAACCTTTTGCTTAGACACAGAGGCCCAGCTACAACCAGGACAAGCTGAGAGGGCTCTTGGGCTGCTCTCTGCCACTACCAGCAGAGGTGGGTGACTGTCTTGTTTGAAACTGAATTTTCTACACTTGTTTTTTATATTGCAGGTCTCAGT
The DNA here is from genome assembly GCA_016801955.1 of Conus betulinus. NCBI lineage: Eukaryota > Metazoa > Mollusca > Gastropoda > Neogastropoda > Conidae > Conus > Conus betulinus. The sequence goes on from JADBJO010001847.1 coordinate 246,629, forward strand.
GTGGTATAGAGAAAGAAAAAAAAAACGAAAAGAGAAATAAATAAACTAACTAAATAATCAGTCCCAAACAGTTTTCTCAAAGAAGAAAAGAGTTGGAAAAAAAAAAAGAGATTTGCACCTGTTTTTGGCCACATGGTTGACCACATGTTCTAGGTAGACTGAACAAAGACTGATAGGCCTTTGTGACTAGAATGTGGCAAGCCACCATGCAACCTACCTTTCACCTGTGGACACTTCTTTGAAATAGTTTATAGCAGTGGCAAATGGTTTGGAAAGGATTCTGGTTTGATGTTTCTGAAATATGGTTTATTCAGAATGTGAGATTTTTATTGTGTGTTGTATTGGTAAGACTTGTGCTGACTTTGTCCATGTATATTTGATTTGATTCTGAATTAGGGCAAGATGCTCTCAAAGATATGATGGGGTTGTATTCATTGTTTTGTATAATTCTTGTGGAAAAACAATATAAATGTGCTGGTAAATAACAGAGGAGTAAAATGGAGAAGTGAGATATCTGTTTGGAAATTATGACCTTTGGGAAATTAATATTGGAAGGGCGCATGAGCGACCAAAATGGGGTGGTATGAGGTGTTGTGGGGAACACACCTCGTATCAAAATTGTTGGGTACACTGTGACATGGAGATGTGACAGAGTGTCAATAATAGGTATTGAGCAGGAAATGCTCAGTAGCATTCGGTGTATACTTTGTTTGATTTTCCTCATGGGCAAAATCTTGTACAGACAAAAGATAGCACAGGATGACAAAGAAATTCATGACCATGCGGTTTGGCAAAATGGCAGGGTTGTGGAACATGTGGCCAGGGACAAAGGGAAAATTTCCATGTGGCATGGTGACATGCGACTCATTGACTGGTTTCCCTACTGTAAAAGCAGAGGACTAGGGAAAGTCGGTTTATTAGCATATTATTTCACATTGTTTTCTTTTTTTGTAACATGTGTCTATTGATTTTGCAAGTGTATTTTTAATACGTTTAAGATCTTATGGTTTGTAGTTGAACTTCTCTTTTCAGCCATAGTTGTCCTTTCAGGATGATGTGTAGCCATTGATTTACTTGAAGAAAGAAAATGTGGAGAGATCAGACAGAAAAATCACTATGTTTTTTGTGTTTTTTTTTTCAGACGATTTTTTCTTTTGGCTTGAGACCCTTGGTTTTGTTCTGGTGGTTATTACTGTGGTTCTTATTTAACTCCAAAAGGCTCTTAAGACTCATAAAGATTAAAAACTTCTAAAATCACTCTAAAATTCTGTAAAGCTCTAAAAAACTTCTCTGGATCTCAGCTGTGTTTTTTTTATATTTCCATGTGGTTGGGTATGGATAGGCCATACTGTTGGAAAGGAAATATTTTGGGCTGATCTGGGAAAGTTTTGTTTCTTTTTGTTCTCCTTTATTATTCTGGCTTAGATAGTTCCTATTATTCAAATAAATGCTTTGTTTTGTTTTACTCTGGTTGTGGACTCCAGTCTGTTATAGTGGAAATTTTTGTTTGAGTAGTTAGAAACAAAGATACTTAACAAGCACGCACCTCACCCAAAATTGTAACCAAAGGACACGGGTTACATATATATATATATATATATATATGACTGGGGATAAAATTCAATTATAAAAGTGTTTGCAATGATCATTTTGATGGTTTCCCACAATTTCATGAGTTTACAGCAAAAGCAAACCTTGGATGCTAAGGAAAAATGGTTGGAGAAAGTAGGGAAACTAAAGCCAGTTTTCTTAAATGGCTAACATGTTAATGGGACATTTTGAAGGGTCATAACTTTTTCATTTTTTAACATACAGAAATTCTTTATACATCATTGGAAAGGTCTTTTTCTCCTCTTTCTGTTGATATACATATCTTAAGTTCAAAATCTGACTTGTCTATCATTTTGTGGGAGTTGGTCACAGTTTGGTATTCAGGTGAAAAATAACAAAATGACAGACAATTCAAGATGAAACTTACTTCTTGTCCATCAGCTTGCAAATCATCAACTTCATACAGCTGTCAATTTGCTGAAACAAAGTTACAAACACTGTGTCAGAAACCAAACATTAACACCAATAATGTAAACATTTTCATCTGTTCATTTTAAGAAGGGCAATCACTCTTGTTTTACTTAATGGCATTGTGCCAATACTATACATGCGGTATTCTACTCACCCACTGTGATGCGCTGAAGCTTGAGCACTGGCAGAATGTTTGTTCGTTTGTTTGTTTTTTTAATGAATGTGCAAGCATCAACCAAATGAAACAGCCATTAGCCAGACCATTTAACTTCCTTATTTTCCACGGACTGAAAACTGCATAGTTCTCCTTCTCTTGTCTTATTTTATGTCAGATCAGAGGTCATCCTTTTCCACATCAATGGTATTCCTCATTTGAAGAGATAGTCATACTTGTGATTGAACATATTTGTATGACTATAGGAACATTTCATAGAAAATTATTTGAATTTTCCTAGTGCCCTTACTGATGGACACTTAGAACATTCCATGGTAAATGCACAAGCACCTTGTAAACATTTTCCATTTAAGAATGTTGTGACAGTATTTACAAATTTTGAGAAAACCACAAGTAATACTCAAGACGAATGTGTTCAAACAGTTTAAGAAAGAACATAATAATCTTTCAAGTCATGGACAACTTGTATGCTTCGGTAATTTCAGTCAAATTTTATACAGCCATTGAGTTTATCACTCTTGAGAAAGGTTAAAATAATCTTACAAAGAAACTGAGTCACTCTCCTGCACTATGTAATTTTCCATTGCGAAATCCCAAAGAAAATTGTTTGTACTTTCAAAATATCATCTTCACAAGCACACAAAATATCCCTCTCTCTCTCTAAGTCTTTCACACACACACACACACACACACACACACACACACGAGCATGTGCGCGCACACACACATGCAGAGTAGATTTTCCAATGATAATTAATATGCTGCATTGTTGGCGAGATTAAAGTTTAGGTTTTGGTTAACATACATGGAAATGATAGTGTGCTGAAAACCCTAGCTCCATCTTGTTGCTCTAGTAGAAAAATCAGAATGATAATTTTGCACATTTATTTGAAAAGTGTGGCTGACAAAGCTGTTGTCAGTCATTCATAACATGAAAAGTGCATGTGACAGTTTTCTAAAGAAAATTAAAGGAAAATCTGTTCATTGATGTCCGCTGCTTGCGCACACCATTTTGTCTAATAGATTAGAACAAACAACAGCAACCATGCTTGAACACATACTTTAGTCTGTGTGCTAGAAAGATGTGTAAATTGGACAATCAATACTTTCTGCTCTTCTGTACTAACAGGGCAACTGCATATCCAACTGCAAAAGACTGCTTTGGTCACACATGGGCTGCTTCAGAATGTCATCCCAAAATGAAAATTACATCAAACACACATTTATAGAACTAAGTACTTACTCTCCTGTGAGCCTTTTTCTTAATTCTACAGTAAGTTCATCTTTAACAAATGTACCATGAATAACGGAACATGCTGAAGCTTGTTTATGTTTAAAGTTCTGTAAACTAATTGTGATCATCTTCTAACAAATATACAGATCAATAACAGAAAATCATACACTGAGACACACACACACCTATTCCCAAACTCTCCATCTCCCGATCAAACCAACCTGTTTCGTCGATTTAAAATATAACTTTGTAAACTGATGTGGTGAGTCAGAGTTGCTGCCATGACATCAACAGGTACAAATCCTGAGATCAGGAATGACAAGAGGGGATCCAATTTGAAGGAAGCAACAAATGTTCTGACAAACAGTGGATCCACCTGAAATGCAGGCTTCAACTCTTCCAGAACAGATGCAGCACTGTAAAAACATTAGAATCAAGTTTGTAAGCGAGAACATTTACGGACTGAATAAGTAAGTCATCCATGAACAAAGAAGTCCAATAATTCATGAGAAAATGATCATAAAAGTCTCCAAATACCCATGCTCTACCTTAACAATACATACAGAATAGGATTTAGTTAAATCTGCATAAACTCAGTCAATGCTCCCCGAGAAAACCTGTCAACATGAACTAAATCAGAACAGACTCTGATTTTTCTACCATTTTCTGTTGCTACTATAGCTTAACTGATTAGGCCCCCCAACACAGTTCTACACAGAGAGATCAACTAATTGTGCACCTGAGCTTTGCAAACTTTAAAACACCATCTATGCCAGCCATTGTTTGCATTTTTCTAGCAAAAATATGCCAAAATTTAAGAATGGTTAGCTGACGGATCTTTTTGTGCCAGTGACAGTTAATGGAATCTTTCTTAGCAGTAGTTTATGTAGACAATGACATAGTCTTTAAAAATGTCAGTCAGGACAAAGAAAACCTACTTTTTCACAACATACATTCATAATGTGCCTAGGCTAGATAAACCCTAACAATCACAGAATTTGCTCAGATATTGACGGTGTTCTCTATTCAACTCTGGTAGCATTTTTCCTTGCAAGAACAATTACAAGTGATGTTCCAAAAGTTCTCAGCCATATCATTCAGAGGATGTGATAGGATTTTATTCACTACCACAATAATGAAAAGTCCTTTGTCTTTTCTATACCCTGATCTAACTGTCTTTTCTATACCCTGATCTATGCCCCTGTATGTTTCAATCATGTAAACAAATGTAATTAAATGTTGTTATCCCTAAATTGCAGCACCTGAGCCCCGAGTCTGATTTAAACTCGACTGCGAATGAACCCTTACACCTGCATAATTTTATCATTTTCGCTTGCATCAAACCTCTGCTGTTGTGCTATGTTCATTATTGTCAACTTGTAAAATGTTTATTTTTTGTAATCCAACCAACAAATCAAACTGTGGTAATTACATTAAAGCTATTTCCATTATCAGGTAGCTGCTTGCACATCAGTTTGGCAGCTGCCAACCTGACCAGCTTCCCTAATTAGTCCAGGTGAGTTTACTTAAGATCATTATAAACTGAACATTCACTTGCATAGATCAGGAAACTATAATATCAAACATTCACAGATTTGTCCTCAATCTAGCTCTAAATGGTAAGTATTAATATTTAATCAGGCTCGGTCAGGTTTGCAAGACTGACCTGCCTCTTATAAAGTGCTTTAAACTTAAGTTAATAAATAATTATGTAAATCCTTAAACTGAATTAGTCTGTGATAATGGAACCTCGGAGAAATATAGATTAAATTAATTGTCAGCACAGATGAACCCCAAAGTACTGCCATGATGGCCAATGCATTTGTCGCTTCCAGCTGCTGCCTTTGCGTAGCTGCAGTAAACTGAATACTCATTAAGTCACTGCAAGGTGGCATAGATGAGAGAGCCAAGGGAGAGGTGAAAGATCTCTCTTCATGGGGTTGATGTGAGGGGTCAACGTCAGCTGGTGCAGGCAATCCTCTGGCTATTGTGAGTGATGGTAGGTCTAGCATGTGTCACCGGAGGATGGAGACATGAGGCTGTCAGCAATGGAGTACTGCCGGACTGCAATACCTGTGGTTTGGAAAACCATGTTCTCAGGCCGGAGTGGTGGGCACAACCCTTGGGTTTGAGTTGAAAAAATTGCCCTCTCACCTTCTGTCAGTGAGGACCACAGAACGGAATCATGCAGTTCTCAAGCCGTCCTGCTGCCCTTTGAGGTGGCCTCAAGTGGCAGAAGACCACTGGCACCCAAACAATAAGACAATCTGCTAACCCTGAAAATACGCCTTTCTGCAGGGAAGAGGTAAAGAGTGCTGATGCCTACAGTTGGTTGACCAACACTACATACTCGTGTGTTTTATCCACATGACAGCACTGGCCAAACTGTCTGTTTCAGCCAAGATATACAGTGAAAACTATCAAATCACTGTCTCAGTCACTACACATAGAGTGAGCTTGCTTTGTTAGCATCTGAAGTGTGCCATTCATTTTAATGTGCTATGAACTGGGCCCTGTCTTGTCAATCTCTGCACAGTCCATGTACGTTTTGTATCCACAACACTTCTCCCACAGGTGCCATGCTCCTTGTCTTTATTTCTAAAAGTTTGTCAGTATTTATGATGACCATGTTGTATGAAAATTTTTGTTTATCTGCAGCACATTCGTCCATTTTGTAACTATTGATGATGCTGCTGACAGTACCCATAGTTCCAGTTGTTTATTCATAGCCTCACTTAGCCACTTCAAATGTGGGCTCTCAGTATTATGTATTCAAAGCCTCACTTAACTACTTCAATTGTCAACTCTCTGTCATTTATTCATTCACAGCCTCGCTAAGCCACTTGAAGCGTGGGCTTTTAGTTGTTTTCCACATTTAAGGTACTAGTTTTCCACTGAGACCAACAGCATCTAATACAGTACTACTGAGCACTTGGTATTAAAGAGTGAACTCTTATTTCATAAAGTGGTGTGTGTGTCCGATTCACATGATCAGCACATATTTGACATGGGTAATAGTAACATTAGCTCTTTGGACAAAACCATCTGGTATTTCCTTATCATATTTCTTGTGCTATAAATATATTGTTTGTAGACCAGCCCTTTGTCATGCTATGACTTTGACATACAGTACAAAAGAGGATCCAGCCATTTGGATGCTGACGGCCTGTCTAGGCGACATGACAGGGAAGAAGACTTCTTGAGGATGCCGAGTACCACAAGTTCCTGGAAAACACAGAGTTCATCAGGAGAAAGGCCACTGAACTTGATAACCAAAGCAACAGATTGGAGACCGCAAGCTCTGTGATGGTCAGGGCTGTGATGGAAGCCAAGGGTGTTAGGCCAGCCAGCAACAACCAGGCCAGCCTACATGTGTCATCGTGCCGTCAGTCAGTTGAGACAGACACAGAGGAAAACCTTCCAGCAGTGGAACAGCTAGTAAAAGACCAAGCCTGATTCGTGATGACATCCTGGAGCCAAAGGAGAACGGGATTGGTACCATCAGTAAGAGAGAGTGGAGAAGACTACAACTGGCTGACCCTACACTGAACTGGGTGATTCAAGAGTTAGAAAAGGGCACAGGTTGAGTGCCAATACACAAGCAGGTGTCTCACCTGAGATGAGGGTTTTCATCCGAGAACAAAACAAACTGGTGATGAAAGAAGGTGTTCTCCACAGGAAAGTAGAGGGTGAGGAAGGAAGAGTGAAGTGGCAACTGGCCATCCCCACCTCAAAACGCCAACAGGCAATGTCGGGCGTGCACGAGGATATATACCATCCACATCTGGAGAGTGCACTCCCAACAGGCAAGACTCCGTTTTTTCTGGCCCTTCATGGCCCGAGATTTGGAGAGGAAGATCAGGCAATGTGGGAGGTGTGTACGGAGGGGAGCTGCCCAAGAAAGGCCCCTATGGAGACCATCACGTCCAGTGTTCCCCTTGAGCTCCTTTCCATTGACTACCTAACCATCGAGGTCAAGGGCAGAAACAGAATATCCTGGTGATACTCGATCACTTCACCAAGTTTGGCGTTACAGTCTGCACAAAAGATCAGAAAGCCAAGACTGTTGCTCAAGCCCTCTGGCAGAACTTCTTCATGATCTACGGTTTCCCTCAGCGCATCCTATCAGATCAAGGAAGAGACTTTGAGTCTGAGCTGTTGAAAGAAGTGTGCCGAGTAGCTGGGCATCAAGAAGTGCCGCACGACACCATACCACCCTGCAGGCTCACCTGTTAAACGCTTGAACAGAGAGATCATCCACCGACTCCGCAGCCTTGAGGATGAACAGAAGAAGGACTGGAGAAAAAGTCTACCAGCAGTGATGCATGCATACAACTGCAGCATTCATTCCAGCACAGGTTACAGCCCGTATTACCTGTTCTTCGGACGCCATCCACGCCTACCGATTGACTTGGCGTTTGGAATTGATTTAGATGCTTCTCAGAGGGAATCGCCAAGGCAGTTTGTGCGAGACATGAAAAACCGTCTCCAAGAGGCCTACACAACTGCCTCAACAACATGGACAGGCGTGCACTCAGGAACAAGGCACAGTATGACACATCCGTCTATGCTACTGAACTTGAGGTGGGAGACAGAGTCTTAGTGCGACGACTAGGCCCCAGGATCACCTCAAAAGTGTGTGACCGTTGGGAGAAAGGGGTGTACGTAGTGGTTGACAAGCCTGGTGATATGCCTGTGTACTCGGTCAGACTGGAAGGGGGTATTGGGCCTGTGAGGACACTTCATCGCAACCTGTTACTACCAATAGGCATGCTTGATGAAGAGACCAATCACACATACAAGAGAGAAGAAAAGAGAGCCGAGGCCCAAAACCAAAACCTAAAGGAGCAGGACAGAGATGCAGGATGTCGAGGAGGAGGACAAGGCCTCTCTGCAGTTTGAATTAGCATGGCCCAATTCAGATTTGAGGCCAGAGGCACCTGTGTTTGTTCCATCTGGCGAACCTCTGAGGACAGATGTGGGGGAGCTGATGGGAGAACCAGGAATCGGTTCTGGACAGGAACCCATGGAACCAGCAGTGATACACCGGAACCCCGCCAAGCCAGTGTGGACACAGGAGATCGGACTGGGACACAAGGTGTTACTGACCCAGGGGAACCAGAGAAGGATCATGAGGATGGATCCAGGGATGGGTCGGTTGATCTCAACCACACCGAGTCTGACGAGGCAGTAGGTTTTGATGCGGAGGGGGGACAGCCTGCACCAAAACTTAGGCGGTCATTACGACAAAGGCGGCCTGTGGACCGTTTGAACTTGGCACATAGAGTGGCAGCAGATCTTCCTGTTGAGTCTGCCACTGTTGGCAAAGCCAAGGATCTGGGACCTTGGTTGAAACAGTTGGAGGAAAGTTTCGAGACCCTCTCCAAGTCCTTGTCGATGATAAAGGAACATTATTTCATCTTGGCCAAGAAATGCGTGTAGTTATACACCAAAGAAATTGTCCGGCAATGATTGATTGCTGGTTCAAGAAAATTTTACCATTGTGTGAAATGACCAGAAACTTTCAATTGGAAAAAAAAAAAAATGATATGTTTTTTTTTTTTTTTTTTTTTGGCAGGGAAAGTGTAGACAGCATGACAAAGGGCTGGTCTACACAAGCACAGTTCAAGGGAAGTAACTGCAATTTTAGTCCCTTGTTAAGAAGTTGTTTCCTTGGGGGAGTTGTCCCCCTTGAGTGGTTAAACGAAGGTTATGGAATTGAAGATAATGTGTTTTGATTTGGTTCTAGTTACTATTTTTTCTTTGTATACAAAAATCTTGTTGGGAAAATTACTAGAGGTAATTATTTTGGGGGGTTGAAATAAATTAATTCAGGGAAATAATAACCAAGTTCACCAACTACTTCCCGTTTCCTGACAAGTTCCACATCCTATTTCCTGTTCCTTGACATAGCAATTTCCTGCACATTTTGACCGGCTGGAGAGAGAGAGAGAGAGACACCTTGTCTGCCTAGAGAGAAAAAACAAAGTTGGCAGAGTGGTCTTTTAATTCAAGGTTAGTAAGCTGTAGTAAGATTATGAGTAAATTAGACTGAAACTAAGCCTGTATATTGTTACTGATCATATTATGGATTGGGCTTGTCTAGATACTGGTCCAAGTTAGTATTTGAACCGGTTTGGCTTACCATGTGTTTTGGTAGACATCTTGAAATTGGGGAAAGGATCCTGGCCATTTTACAGGATATTTAGTAGCTGTCTTGTTTGAAATAGTATTTAGGCATGTTAAAGAAATTAATAGACTTATTTCTTCTGTCATGCTTATTCAGTTCTCTTGTGCTCTCTTTTCTCAAGTTGAACAGAACTAAGAGTTAATCTTAGCGACCAGTGTAATTTTTTTTTCTCACTTTGACTTCCCTCAGTCTGTATATTTTCTCTTACCACCTTTTAAGGGTCATTGCTAACAATGTGTACCTAGGGCTTGAATGTTCATGTATGGAAGAGTTTGGAAGAGGCATAATGCTTCCACGCTAGTGGGTTAAGATTGCCGATTTGCTGGGATATTTGTTGGGTGTCCCAAGATTGATGTGTTTTATTGATGCGTTCTTTTATGTTCAGTGGTGTTGCTATTTGTTGTAGTTTTTTTAATTGTAGATTCTTCGCCGTAGAAGGCTAATGTATTGTGTTATATGTTTATTCCCAGGGGCCACCTTTTTTCTTCGTCTTCGTCGGTTTTCTGCCAAAGCTTTATTTTCCCACTTACCCCTGCCTCCCTCCAATCTTGCCCAATTACCCTCATTTACTCTGCTACCCATCTCAATATACCTGCGGAACCTCAGGGATGGATCTCAATATACCTGCGGAACCTCAGGGATGGGATGATGCTTATGTTGGGCTGGACTTTTTGATGATTTATTTGATGCTTGATGTTAACCTTAATTTTGGTTTTGAAATCTTTTGACGCAAAATTCATTGTTGTGTTCTGGTTAAATAAACCAGTGATTGATTGTTAAATTGAAATTGTTTAGTGAGACAAAATTAAAATAGTGAGACAAAATTGTAAGCTACTTGTTTTGTCTGCGTAAGCAAGAGCCTTCCTCGGCCCCTCCCTGTAGACAGAGTCAGCGTCACTTCCCCTGTTCTATATTTCTCCTTCTTTCTCTCTCTCTTTCTCTCTCTCTCTCATCTTGCTCCTGCTCTCTAAATTGGGGATTACTGTGTGTCTGTCTTCATGTTCTTTTATTATTTTACTCACTATGTTATTTACAATATTTCATTTTGTGTCTATACAGGCATCATTTTGTCCTGGTCTTCTATTGGAGTAAATAAAAGAAATCACATGTAACTGGGCTCCACCAATACGTTCCTGGCCTGAGTAGGATCTACCATCTTCACTCTTTTTCACTACCACATTTACCCCCTACCCTACTGTCTTCTCCTTTACCCTTCATACTCCTTATCTCATATCTTGATCCCTACCTTCCCCTGGTCAGTCCATCATACCTTACACTGCCAGCAGAATTACTGTTTCACATAACATTTTCCATTTTGGTCAAAACACCTGGCACTGAAAGTAAGATTACCGTTCCACACCAACATTTCCCATTCATTCATTCCTCTCTTCCACCCTTCCATTTTGGTTCATCACACAATTTTAATTAAAGTGTGCTGAAAAGCTAATGATTTCAATAGTTTTAATTATTCTTCACAGTTCAGGTTGTTGAAGTCAATAATTTCTTTAATAAATCTTCTATGCAAATTTTCTGCTAGGGTTATGCCTCTTCAGAAAATTATTCTACAATTTCATAATCCAGAATTGATTGCACAACAGATTTCAAAAGTGGTATTGTTCTGACTGGTTTTGAAATGAATTTGATGCATATACCCACTCCAATTTCATTAACCCCTTTGATGGTATTTGTAACATGCTGTTCAAAATAAGATTTTTGTCTACTAAGACCATTAACTCTTCGCCATATCTGTGTCTTGTAGTTCATGGCCATCAACTTTACGTTCATGTTCCATTTAAATTTAATTCATGTTTACAGTCCAGCACACAGCAAGGGGCTATATCATGGGTGTCATCTTGTCATAATAAGATCTGAACACAATTTCTTTTAATCCATAAAACAGACTTTCTACACACACGCAAAAAAGAAAAATTGGTTAAAAAAATAATCTTTCCATAACATCTCAGATCAGATTAACTCTATTGTATCCTTGATTGTCTCCTTCTTTGAGCCCGAAGGGCCAATATGAAAAGATGGGTTTACCAAAACACCCAGCTGTAGAAGGTTCAGACCTCTGGCCATTCTGGGAAGTGGACAGTTTAATGTCTCCATGAAGGGCTTCTTGGTTAAATGAAGTGGCAGATTTAATGTCTCCAACTGACGCTATCCTTTTCTTGCACTGTCTTCAGCAGAAGCAATGTCAGATCTGTCTGGATGCAGGCAGACACTGTTATGACTTGCTTCACAGCCATTGAATAAGACCACCAACTATCAATTTCCTTACTTCCATAAAGTGACAACTTCTATCTTGATTTTTTTTTAACAGATTTCTAATTTTGCCACTTCAGGCTTACCCCGCTTGCCATGATGCATGCTTTTCGATCCACTTCACTACTGATAGTAAATAATGTTTGTCAGTTATTCAAACTTAACCAATCAATGAAAATTCTTTGTCTGATGGTTTCATTGTGGAGCTAGAGTGTGTACATTTCATATTGTTTCCTTCTTTTATTCTCTGAGCAGCTAAATTGTGTTGAAGCTGCCAACTGCTGTGATGATACACACTGACTGAAGGGTAAGCTGCCTCTGATATGCTGTGAATACTGAAGTTAGTCAAATCTAGTTATTTGATTTTCTAGTCTTTTATGTATTCAAATAAGACATGTTCATATAAATTGAGATGATGCTTGTTTAATAATCAATATTTATTTTGCCAGGCTTATGTTCTGGTCAAGAGGAAAGATCTGTATAAGTGTCATTTTCTTTTGAATTCAGTCATGGAATCAGTGAATCTGTTTTGACAAAATTATCCAACCACAAAAAGAACTGATTGGTGATTTAGACATGGGCTCCGTGAGTGGTAGCTGAAGTTTTTCTTTAATGCACTAATGACAACATCATGTTACTGACTGACAGATAAAAGATCCATGCTGCATTGATTTTATGTTGCATAAATGGTCAGTACAAGGCATTGGCTTGCCTGCCTTCTGCTCTGATTGAGCGCATTGGCTAGCATGTAGATATGTTGGGCTTGGTGCCCATGTCAGCATGCGAGCGAGCTGTATACATAGCTTCTCTCTTTACCCCTTCTCTCCTTTCTCCCTTATTCAGTCAGCTTAGGCCCATTGTTTGATGAGTTGATTTTTAGTTAAGTTAGGCCCATTGCTTGTTTAGTTCTGATTTCATTAAAATGTTGGATTTCTGTGCTTTTGAATAGTTTCATTTAACCTATGTATAATAATCATTCATTATCATAGTTTTCATTTGAATCATGGTATGCTTTGAGTGAACTTACGCTGGGTTATTGTTAGTGTTTTTAGATAACTCTAGTTAGCTGTTCAAAATTGGCTGTTGAAAGAAATATTTTAAGTAAATCTCACAATGAGTGCACATACATATTGAGGAGTTAATGAATTAAAATTATAATAGATGCATAGACCCAAAGGTCAGTGTGTAGTACTGAAAATGTGTGTATATATCTCTTACTGTACTTTAGGTGATAAGACATAGACTATAATGATACAGTATACTTTCCTTGTTTAGTGGAAGTAAAAGGGAGCGCCAGCTCTTCTTGCTCAACAATGGAGAGACTGCATAATCTATTTCCTGGAATGTGTGATTGTATACAGGATATGTGCATAATCTACTTCCTGGAATGTGTGATTGTATACAAGATATGTGCATCAGCCAGACTGACTAAGACATGTGGCAATAGTGTGTAGTGACTCGTTCGCTGGTCTGTCCGGAGATGAAATTAATCCTGAGTAGGCCTGCTCATTACTTGAACTCTCTCTCTCTCTCTCTCTCTCTCTCTTAGCTGTGTACCCTGTCAGAATTCACAGGTTACTAAGGTTTTAAGCCATTTTAGTATGTTTTGAAAAAAATAAAACTTTCACTAGCAGTGATTGTATTATTTTGAGGTAAAAACATTTACTGCTTTCCCCTAGTATTGTTTTGTTTTATATGTCTGGTTGTTTGGCTGATTTTGGTATTAAGACACTTCTTTTTTTTTATTTCCTGTTTGGCCACTTCCTGTTATCTGGTCTCTTCCTGCAAATGTGTTGAGCCAGCCAGACAGGTCGTGGGAAAGTTCTGTGTAGCTTGGGGTGCTAATCCAGGTTAGTTACTCTAAGTATTGAAACTATGCTTCTAGAAGATACCAACTGATTCTTTTCCCTTAGAATTGCAATATATTTTCTATGCTGTCAGCTGGATGGCATTGATTTTGGGGGGATTTTCCTGTAAGAATTGCACTTGACTTTAGCTGTTTTACCTTCAGTTGTTAGAATTTTAGGCCCTCATGTTGAATTATATTTAAACCTTACTGTATTATTTGAAGGTGAGTTCAGGTTATTGTTATTCACTGTTGCTTTAGAATGTGGTTCACACCACACTGTTTCAGGAAAATTTTTGAGAGATTGTGTTGGCCACATGACCCTAGATAATTCTCATTGAGATTGTGTTTTAGACCACATGGTCCTAAATACATCTCATTTTCCCTTGTCCTTTGCAGAAAATGTTAATAGCACCACATGGTCCTAGATATGATTTTGTAAGAATGGAATCTTGGCCACATGGTCCCAAATGTATCTTACCTTTTGTTCCTTGCAGTAAAATAGTGTTTGTCACATCACATGCTTAGTGGAGGAAATGTCTACATCACATGGTTCTTTGTGTTTTAATCATGGCACATGTGTTAAGTTTGGTACATGGCTCTTTGTGTTTTAATCATGGCACATGTGTTAAATTTGTACCTAGTTCTTTGTGTTTAATCATGGCACATGTGTTGAGTTTGGAGAAGTTTTCCTTAAATTTCAGAGGATGTCTTTGTTTTGTCTTCTTGGTTGAAAAGAAAAAAAAATTACTGGTTTTTTAAGGATTACTGTTATCCTAAACATTTTTTATTATGATTTAAACAAAATGGCTATGGTAGTATGAAACTGGTTTATGGGGACATCTGTTGGAAGCCTGGGAGAGGAATGATTGATCTGGCTTGCTGCCTACTGGTTCAGTTGGATGACTGATAAAGGATGTAAGCAGATTTGCCGCCATGGTCAGGTGGCCGACTGATAGCAAAGAGCTTCAGTATATTGGTATGCAACTCACTGTATTCAGTTTGACACTGGATCTGATCAAAGTGTGTTTGGCATTACCATAACCAGGTCAAGTGGATTTGAACTTGATAAGATCACTACTACTTTATTAGTGACGCATTGTCCCTCATTGTGTGTTTCCTAGTTGAGATGTTGCTGAAGGTCTTTGATGGCTTTTGGTTTGGCCATTGTTATTATTTGTGTTTTTCGCACACAATCCTGTACAGATTTTTATGTTTTATATTCTTTTGCAGTGCCCCTTTGAGTTTCCCTCTCCTTTTTTCTTCTCTCTGTCACAACCCAAAAACAGGGTTCGTACAGGCCCTAAAAGGCCCTAACTTTTTTAGGCAAAAAATAGGGGCCCCTAAAAGGCCTTAAAAATCAAAATGAAGAGGCTGGAGGCCCTAAAAGGCCCTAAAACCAGGACAACTTCAGAAAAAAAAATCTAAAAAAAAAAACTCGTGAAACAACAACAACAACAACAAAAATCAAAGAAAAATGATCAGAAAAGAAAACAAAAAACGGATTTGCATAATAGGTAAATGCCGAATCGGTACCGATCGATCATGGTGTAAAGTCGTTCAAGGGAAGTAACTCCACGACAAAGTAACTGTGCTGTCCGCCATCTTGGACTTTCCATGTGTTGAACGAAGCAAGACCACGGTTCATTTTTTCAACGAAATTTGACATTTCATTGAGAGTTTCTTTATAAGATTTCGTCAGTTTCACTCAGAGGCATGGGGAAGTGCTTATTCCAAGATCTGTGGCTTGATAAATCTGAACATAAGCTCTGGCTTTGCTGAGATAACTTGGACAAATATCGGTTCTATTGTAGTTTTTGTAAGAAGGGTTTCAGCTTGGGAAAATGGATGAAAAAGCCCTTGAAACTCACCAAAAAGGGAAGGCGAGTGCTACAGCGGCAGTGTCCTTAAATTTTTTTTTTTTTGTTGTTGTTTGAAAAGATCGTGACAGTGGGCAAGCCTCAAGTAGTACTAGTACATCAACAAGTTTTTGCTCTGAAAAGCACTTGGTTGCTGGTCCTTCAACAAGTTCTAGTGCTTCTACTGCAACTTCGTTTGGCCCTACTGCCCCTCTAACACCCCCGCTCTTTCCCTTCACCCCCATATCACCAGCATTCTAACACAACTAATGATTACACCTGTCCACCACCTCAACAGCAACCCACTATATATTCCACAAAAAAGCACACACCCATTCACACCATATTAACTTGCAGTGCTCCCCCCCCCCCACTTCCTTTCAAGTTTGTCCACATTATGTTCCCCCACCCCACCCCTCTGTGTACAAATATACTAAGGGGCTTGTGTCTCCCCTCTCCCTCTCTTCATGCAGGTATGCTTAGATGTATGTACATGTGTTTGTCATGTGTGTGTGTGTGTGTGTATGTTTTTTTTTTGTTTGTTTTTTTAATACACAGATTCCCATATATGACCACTATCATTATTAACACCACTCATAAGATGTCCAGTGTATGCCAATCTTTTTTTTTTTTTTTTTTTTTGCATGTCTGCATATGTGTGTGTGTGTAGATGTGCCTGTATGTATGTACCTGTGTGTGTGTGTGGGGGGGGTGTATGTACATGTGTGTGCGTGCATGTATCATGCATGCGTGTGTGTGTGTGAGATGGTGATGATTTCATCTATGACAATCATCGCCATCAATCAGTCATTGATCATTGCCCCCCCCCACCCCCAAAAGTGTTGGTGGTTTTTTGTTTGTTTTTTTTTTTTTTTAAATCTCAACAGGCATTATCATGCCAATACTATCATGCTATATCACCTATGGCAATGATCATCTTCCTGTATCACTGTTTGTCCAGCTTACGACAATGACCAATTATCATGAATCATCAATTTTAGTCCTTTTTTTCTCCCCCATACCCAACCGGCATTACTACATCAATGCCACCACATCATTTCACTTATGACAATGGTCACCACTCTATAGTACTGTAGATCTCATCTCAGTGATCAACATCCATCGGTCATTGATCATTTTCTTTATTCCCCCACTGGCATTATCATACTTGCCAATACACTATCCTACTCCTTTTACAAAAATGACCATCATCCTACACCACTGTGGATCATACCATGATCATCATCCACCCATCTTTGCACACCTCCCCCATTCCCCCACCAGCATGTTACACCAGTGCCACAACATTATCCCACTTATACAACAATTATCATCATCCTACAGTACTGTTTATCTCAAATGATACATGATCATCACCCATCAGTCATCTACCCTACCCCCTCCATCCTCTTTCTCAACCTGCATCATTATACTAACTAATGCCACCTTAATATTTCCACTTAGCACAATGACCATCACCATCCAGTACTATTGATCTCGCCCATGCCATGAGCATCACCCACAGGTCACTGATATTTTCTTTTATCCCCCCAATTTGTGCCATTGCACCATCACCACTACATTTTTCCACTTATATAACAATAGTCATCATCCTATGGTACTACTGATCTAAAATGATTATCATTTATCAGTCACTGAAAATACTCCCATCCAGTGAACACCTTCATACTGCACTATATATGGAAATGAAGAAGCTGACCAATTGACAAAGGAAGGAGAACAGCATCCCCAAGTGTAAAAGGTAGCCTCCTTGGAATAAATCAAAAGTATTCCAAGGAGACAAATAGGAGGATGACTTGAGCACTGGACTGTTCTCACTGGACTGTTCTCTCCTCCAACCAGAGGCAGTGTGTGCTAGTCAATCAACAACAAGGCAGCTGTTAGTCAGGTGGAAAGAAAGCATAGGCCTGCTTTTTTCTTCATCTTGTGACTTGTATTCCTAGGACTTCCACCTTGTATGTTTACTCTAGCCATTGTAAAAGATTTCTTTGTTTTCATACGGATACGGAATTGACAAGATTCATACCAGAAAGTGATTAGGTGCTTGCTGAATGGAGATCTGTATTGGAGAAAGTGGCATCTGTGGGAGGCAATGGTGAGCGCTTTTCAGTATTTTTGTGTGCCATGATGGCCCTATTTTTTTTTAAATTTTAGGCCCTAAAAAAAGGCCCTAAATTTTTTTCTTGAAAGTCTGTATGAACCCTGAAAAAGTTCTTGTCACTTACTAACTGAAAGTTGAATCAGTCCATGTTTAGAGTTAGTATTGTTGTTTGGATTTTTGTCTGTTTACAGTATTAATAAAAATTTGGAGGAGTAATCATACAGTCAAGAGTTTTGGTCATTTGTGGTCTGGGTCTGTGCGTTAGGAACCTGGGTTACAGCTGTCCCAGTGTGATATACTGGGTTTTCTTTTCTTCTTTTTTTTTAGTCACTTTGTATTTGTTAAGTTACTAGCTATTTTCTTTTTTTTGTTGTTGTATATAATGGTATTGCAGTGCATTAGTATGCCTTCTGCACTACTAGCTGGACTTTTTGGTTGACTTGTAGAAGATGACTTTAATGGCTGTGATGTTACCCCCTTGTCCCACTGATAAACTAAAAAATATAAACATGGAAACACAAAGATGAAGACTGTTGGACAAATGTGGAGAGAACAGCTATACCATGTGCAGCATCACATGTATTCCCCTACCCTATAGGCACCACTTGCACAATCGTCTCCCCGCTCCACTCACACTGGCGTTCCATCAAATTATCGATGAATCTGTCAGCATATCCTAGGGTATCAATAAGCCACACAAACTCTCCAACCACAAGGTCACAACTTAAACAGGGATCTGAAATGCAAAATTTGCTGGCATATAGCAAGTTACCTGTGATGAATCAAATGCTACAGTGAGGCTGACGGAATCCCTCTGAATGCACATAAAGTAACTAATCAGAGGTGTATATACTATGTGATTGCTAGAGCAAAGACTACGCAAGTTCTTTCCTTGCAGCTTGATGCTTCTGGTCCAGACCTTGTAGGTGCCTCCTTCAAAGACAGGAACTTCTATGTAACAGTAAGTCAATAGGCACTGTGGTTGGTGGCTAGGGTCTCCAATCCAACTGAGGAATACTACAGACTCCTTTGGATGCTTTCAGGCAATCTTTGAAGCAGTGACCAGAGTTTGTTTGTTTTGCCAGATAACAAACTCGGAGAAAAAGACAAGCCTTTTTAAAAAAAAAAAAGATACACCCAAAGGTCCCGTTGGGACCCACAGAAGTACAGTCTTGAACTGCTGAATCGACCATTGGGTAGCAATCCTGCACCAGCTTGGAAGCCTTGCTGTATGGACATAGGGTGCAAGTGTAACTGGCAGGCGCCACTGTGTAATGGTCAGTGGATGCAACACAACAGAAGCTTGAGGGACGCATCCTTTGGGTGTACCAGCCAATATTCATGACTGCACTCTCGTCAGCAAAAGATGCCACAACCAGATACAGCCAAGCTTTTGCCACATGGTTTCACGTGCCCCCTTAAGAGGATCCCAGGCTGCAGTATTTCCCACTGTCAACTGGACTTTCCTCGTAATCAGTGGCTCTGTCCTCACTGTCACAGGGTCTTTCCAAAGAGTCTGCCAAAGGCAGACAAGAAAAAGATGCACCTGAAGATGCCAGTGGAAGTACCCAGAGAAGTACTGTCCTAAATTCTTTACCAATCCGACAAAGCAATCTTATACCACCTTTGGAACCTGCACTGTGCTAACACATAAGCTCATAAGCATGCTTTCAGACGATCTTTGAAGCATTTAAGTGGTTAACCTGAGTTTCTTTTTCTTTTTCTCCCCAGATGCCAGTTCCAAGTAGAAGACTAGCTTTGGAAGTCACATATCATCCAAACAGTAACTATGTATAAAATTAAGGGCAACTCAAAGTGCATTGTTTTTGCCTTATGAAAAACTTAATTAATGGGACAACTTCGTGAATTTTTTGGACTCAATCCAATGACAAGACAATGTAATTTCTAAAACTGGCATGCTTTTGACTAAAAAAAAGATCATATACGGCTGGAAGTACATGACAGTTATTAACCATGAAAATATAGCATTCCAGAATGACGTGTGAAAACTTGATGGTTAGAGCTTCAATTCTTGAATACTTAAAATCAAAAGGCTGTAGCAAGAAGCACCATATATGTAAGCCCACACACTGCACTATACACATGTTGGAGATCTAGCAAACATGAAAATGAAAAAAAGTGAAAAAAAAATTACAAAAGACACACACAGCTCACCCCAAAGCACTTAAACATAACACATACACAACAAACTCCATCTTCTGTGTCTGTTCCTTGAACGCCTCCTTCCTCTTTTGAAATCACACAGACCCCACCAATCAGGATTTGTGAAATCAGAAGATGGTTCAACATCCTGGTATGGCTGTGCTTTGTCTTGGAGAAAATGAAGCAGCGGTATACAGTACATCCAGCTAATGTTGGAGGCGTTGCCACGGTACTCTCCTGTCTTGTTCATCAAATTTGAAATTGATTTGGCAAGATCCCTGCAACACACACACACACACACACACAACACACACACACACACTCAAACACACACACAAGTGTGCAGATACACACCACAAATATACACACATACAAATACACAACTACCTTTGAATATGTTTGGCCAAACAATAATCCATAATCAATGTTTAATATTGTCTACATATAGAAACACACACACAAAGAAAATAAGAGTTTAAAATAAACATATATCAAACTATCATTTTGGCTTTGCGGTTTCAGTTTCACGAAGGAGATATAACTGCATGAGGACAAGTTCATATATGCTACACAACATTTACTAAGTTACAAGACCATAGTGTGCCTGATCTACATCTGACAGAAAAATAAATCAATAACTAAGACAAAATTATTTAAGACAAGGATCTCATGAATACAACTCACAACATGTCTAACCTGTACATTAGCCCAAAGTCACACCTTGGCTACCTACCAATCACTATGACTCTACAAAAGTTGTACGTGCATTCTTGAATGTGTGCAAATGCAGGTATGTATATGTAAATGTATGTGTGCATGAGTGGCTGGGCATATGTGAGTGTGCCCGTGTACATTTGCAGTGTGTGCATGAACATGCATGTGTGTGTGTGTGTGTGTGTGTGTATGTGTGTGTGTGTGTGTGTGCATGCATGTCTGTGAATGTATGCATGTGAGCATGAGTGATCTGTGGGCTTGTGTGAGCTTGCTCATGCATGTGCACGTGTGTGTGTGTATGTGTGTGTGTGCGCCTGTGTATATGGGCATGCCTGCCTGCGTGCGTGCGTGCGTGCGTGTGTGTGTGTGTGTGCATGTGTGTGCGCGCATGTGTATGTGTGATTTGTGTGTGTATCTGTTTATTTGTGGGGAAAGGCTGTTCAAAAGATGACATAGTCACTATCAATCAAAAGTAGCATTGTTGACAGGATTAACACCTGTGTGAAAAGACCCCACAGGATTTCTAATCAATGACTCCAGCCACTCAACCATAACAACAGCTTATGTGCTGTTATGTGGTACTGAGTTCCATAAACCCCACAATCTAGTTATAATTAAATTTCCATACACACAAACTACAACAACTAAGTAAAGAAATGCTCCATTTCATACATGAGACTTTTGTTTGTTCTATCAATTATTTTCATGTCAGTGACGTTATACACATTACATGCCAAGATAATTATCAACTGTCTTTGACAGGCCTGCTGATCAAATTATGTTATCATGTTCTCTATCTTCCAGATGTATTGTTTCATATTCTAGGATAATGATGATGCCAGCCATGCTCAACGGGTCTGATGCATTCTGGCCAGTCCAATCCTTCAAGTCATTCATCCGGTTCTTCTTTGATCTGCCTCCCATCTGTCACCTAAATCTAAATTATGTAAGATGTTCTGGAACAAGGAACTTATCACACAACTGATGAACCTCTGGCAAAACGCTGTAAAAACTCCAAACCAGAATCATGCATTCCCTTTTCTTTTTTTTTTTTTTGGTCCCATCTTCTGTGCCACCTGAGTGGCACTGCACCCATGCCATTCATTTGACCTCTTGACCACAGCCACAGCCCAGCACAACCTGTCACACAGCTCAGGCACAGCAATCCACAGGGAGTTGTCAATGTCAAGTCATCATGAGGCAACCCACCAGAGGAGACCCTGCACTGTTGCTGAGTCACTTCGGTGGTTTTCAGTGGTGCCTGTTCTGATCCAACATACACAAGACACCATATACTAAGGCCCCTACTAATCACAACTTCAAGATGACACCACCACGTCCATCCAACAACAGTCTCCACAAATTTGCCCATACAGGTGACCTGGACAGAATCAAACCTTGGCCACAGATGTGGAGAGGCAATCGAAAATGAGGTCACCATGACCGCATAGCATAAAAGGCCACAGAATTTGAGACTTTTTTATGCTGAGGATGAGGATGATGATGTTGCGGATTGGCATTCAGGTCTAACATTGCATGACTGGGCTGTACTCTGCCCTTACGTTAATGATATATCCCAACATCAACCAGGCCCAAGATATTGATATCTGCAGTGCTGGTCAGGAAATTTGAGCAACACTCTCACAGACACTTCCATTATGTGGATGAAACTTGACTGTGTGGTCCCAGTCTTCCTTGCTGAGCATGTAGCAGGCTCATCACTGGGTAGGAGCCAACTGGGGGCAGAAAATGCTGCAAGTAAATGGGTCTGATGGGTATCAAACTCATGACCTCCCAGCTGGGACCACTTATCTACAGCGGCTGGTCATTTCTTTTTCTTTGTTAACAATAGCAGCATCAGGGAACTCACCAGAATAAATTCACAATATGATCCCCTTTTCCTGCATGTATGTCCAGGTTTATAATGACCATGTTGTCTGAGACACTGGCCTTTCCTTTAGCTGTTTTTAGGTCCTTGCTCAACTTCACATTTTGGACAAATATTCTGGATTCATTGTACTGAAGAACAGCTGTCAACTGCTAACCAGTCTCGTAAGGTAACACTGATGACGCCACTACCCTTAAAGCCAGACTGAGCACTCTGAAACAACCTGTGTCACAGTCAGAACCTGATCCAGAACCATGACAGAATGTTTCTTCAATGTCAGCTGTTCCAACAACTTGGGCTGTTCTTTTGTTTATTACACTATATTTGCATATGTTCAATGGTGATTCAATTTAATTCGATCTGTTTACAGCCAAGCTCATTGCATGAGGTCATTTTTGGTCAGTAACCTCTTCAAAACATTCCTCACATAGATATATTTTTTATAAATACACAACTCATTAAAACAAATTTTCCAAAGCGCACAAAATTTCACAAGGATTTTCCTTCTATTAAAATTCAGATATTGTGGAAAATCTTTCTCTTTCATGAATTAAAAGATCACATCAGTTGAAACATCACTGAACAAGGTTTTTATGAAGTCTGTGTGTTTTTGATATCCGACATCTTATAAGTCCCTACACTCTATAACAGCATGTTTTATGGTGAATGCTACATCAGATGCAATGCACCGCATTCACATTTCAGTTGGATGTAAAAGGGCTGGCTTGTGTGTAATAGAACCAAAACTGTTTCTTCTTTAAAGCCACCAGTAGCAAGTAGTAAAATAGACTTTAGATTTGGACGGATTTGAAACAGTTTTTTGTTCATCAGCAGTCTTCCTGCTAATGGTCTTTGACAAAAATCTAACCTTTTGGTTTCAGATCTTTGTGGGAATAGAAATCAGCTTGGTTCTTTGTGTGTGCCATTTTGGCAAGCTGATCCGTCGTTTCATGCTTCGAATGCTGACATGACCAGGAACCCTACCAAATACTATTTGTACCCATCAGATTTCAGAGAAGTTCAAATAAATTCAGAGTTGAAAGTGCTTGAGATTACTACCTGGAATGGCCTCCAAAGCAAAATGGAAATCAGAAAGAATGAGGAATTCTTTATGCTTTGATTCAGAGTCCATTTAAAGTGCAAGGACCAATACTGTGTGCTCAGCAGTGTAGATGCAGCTGTCTGAGGGATCATCTTAAACTACATGTCAGAGGGGGAGCTGTTGAGCAATTCCCAGCAGAAGCAACTCCTTCTTTGGATTTGTGATCATTTGTAGATCTTCTTTGAACAAAAGGAAATTTAAAACAAAAAGCAGTGAAAAATGTCTTGTACACCTGAGAGTTAGTACTCTTTGTAATAGGAGGCCAGATCAAAGTGGATCTTTCGAGAGTGGACAGTGTATGGTGGATAATCAGGCAATCTGGATGAATAATACGCTAGTGAAAGGTCTATGTCTGCACTGTTCATATGGAGAATATACAAATTTCAAGAGGTGGAATGGAACTCAGGTTGTTTTCCTTCTTTTTTGTGTTGTTGTTGTTATGAAATTTCAGGACAAAAAACACAGTCAAAAGCAGGGTTCTGGGTTCACAGAAGAATATCAAACAATTCAGAAAGTTCTGGTCAATAATGTGAGATGGATGGTTCTCCTTCCTCTGTGTGCAGACTGTACACAATGTTCCCAAGGTCAAAAGCCGTTGATAGTGCATGGAATCCAGATTTCTGAGGTAGGAAGGCCTTGCCAAATCATAAAGAATATGAGTTTTCTCATCACTATCCCACTCCGTGTGTGTGTTGACTTTGAAAATGTTCACTGCTGTTTGGCAGTTTTCAAATGCAAAAGTTGGAGACAACACTGAACACAAGCACATGTAGCTCCAGCTGCATGGAGTGCAAATATATCAATAAACAGATAGTACTTAGAAGCCGGGTTTACTGATTTTGACTATCTCATTAATTTCCATCCTGAAGAGAACAGGACAAAGGATGCTCCCCTGGGGCATATTAAACTCTTGTTCATGGTTGTCAGACAGCATAGTGCCAGTATGGACTTAAAACTGCTGAACAACTAGAAACCTTTTTATCAAAGAAGACAACCTCAAAAACCAAGATTATGTGAATACCAGATTTTGAACTGGAGTCAAAAGCCTTCTCAAAGTGAAAAAAGCAACAGCAAATTGTTTGTTAATGAAGCATTGAGGATGGTAGTTCAAGATGGACTGAAAGGTCTACTGTAGAATGACACTTTCAGAAGCCGCACCAAGACCGTTTAATTGTAAAATTGCCATTTGAGAACTTTTCAACAAAAATGTGTACATTTTCTGCAAAGAATGTGTACATGTCTTCCAACTTTTTGTAAATTAAATGGGAAGGTGTGTGCCTGGTTTTCAAGAGCCATCACACAATGAAGAAAGTACAGGGACACCTGATCTGACAATTACTGTAAAAATAGGTTCTTCCAACACAGATTACTTTCAAACCAGATTCATCAGCATACCTTGGCACAAATACATATCCTCCCACTGTTATCTATCTTTTTTCTATATATATTTAATATTGGCATATGAAAAGTTACAGGGAAATTTTTCTTTCAGTTTTTTTGTTTTAAAAAAAGCAGCTAATTATAAAAGGACTTTTTTTTTATATCAGAGGCCAACAGACATGACAGTTTGTTTATCAATAATCAGAGCATATACAAATTTGATGTGTGGAAGGGTTGGTGATTTTCCCTTTAATTTTCTTGATTATTTTCCAACCTTCTTTCTTTGGCATTCTTGCAGTCAGCATGGTGCAAGACTTTTATTTACTTATCTTAAAAGCATATCTTCATTGGCTTTCAGACTTTGCTGGGTGCTGGATGTCCAACCTGCTTATTGTGGCCAACTCTATCAAATATTCATTAAAAGTGTTTAAAGCCAGATTAATGTTCTCTCCTTTAACAACACTATATCTGAAATGTGAGTAAAAGTTCAAGTTATGTCCCTTTGGATGGGCATTAACTCTGATTCTGTTGTGAGACTTCTACATCTCAAGTCACTTTAATTGAAGGCCTCTGCCAAGAAAAAAATAAGCCATTTATATGACCTTCTTATATATTTTGGGGTGTATGGGGTGTCATGGAGGGACAGTACCTCTAGTGGGGGGGCTTGCCATGTCCTTTTCAGGACAGCTCATCCACTCTTGGCTCCCACATGGCACTCAACTCTCATCAGTGGCTCTCCGTAGCTGTAGCATGTGCAGCGGCCACAACCTGGGCAACAGCTTTGGCAGGCTGGCTGAACCTGATGAGGGTAGCAGACGGGTTTCAAACCATCGGTGACTTCAGGACTTGCTCACCCTAGCATGTGAAGTTTGTTCCCGGCGGACAAGGCAGAGGAAATCACGTGACTGATTCAACGGCTTGGAGGGCGGTTTCAACAACGCACTGTGGAGTGTGAAGGGCACATCACAGCACGAAAGAAGACCTGGCCATCCACTGCAGCCAAGGAGGCTCCCAGTCGTAGCATTCTTTGTGCCACTGGACTCTGGCTTCTGCGGCCGAGAGGGTGAGGTTGTTCCAGTGTAACAGCTTCCCCACCAAAAACCAACTCACGCAAAGGTTTTTGTGCAGATTCCCCTTTCCTTCCCCAAACCAATCCCCTCATACTTCCCTCTTCTGACTCAGAAAGTCCTGCGGCGACGGGGGTGGGACGAAGTGACAGGCAGCAGTTACTACTGGCAGTCATAGTTCCAAGCCTACACGTAGGCGGCCTGGGACAGATGGTCACTCTCCACTGTACCCGGGGCAGCAGTGGAGTTTCGGTAGCATCCCAGGTGTCTGAGCAGCCCTTTTCAGGACAGCGCTGCTCACCCTAGTAAGGGAAGGGACTAGAAAAGGTGTCTAAAAATTGCCTGCCCTATAACTAACTGGCCAGCATGCCGCAGCTGGCAGTTAACCCTCTTAGCGGTCGAAAAGAAAAAAAGAAGAAAAAGACTCATTATCGGTGCATGGAACGTGCGCACATTGCTGGATAGAGAGAACACAACATGGCCTCACAGAAGAACTGCTCTTGTAGCCAAAGAGCTGGCGCGATACAGGATTGACATCGCTGCGCTCAGCGAGTCTCGCTTTGCTGGGGAGGGAGCATCTGTGAACCAGAGGGAGGCTACACCTTCTACTGGAAGGGAAAAACAGAAGATGACGACAGACAGCATGGAGTTGGATTTGCCATCCGCAACACTCTGCTACACCAACTCCCTGATCTCTCCCCCATCGGCATCAACGAACGACTGATGAAACTGCGCTTCCCCGTCGGTCGTCGCTCCAGGCATGTCACCATCATCAGTACCTACGCCCCCACACGCGCAAGCTGTGAAGAAGACAAGGAGAGATTTTATGAAACCTTGGACTCTCTTGTGAAGTCAACTCCTGCAAGCGACAAGCTAGTAGTCCTAGGGGACTTCAACACAAGAGTGGGGACAGATCACCAGAGCTGGGGGGGAGTTCTGGGTTCCTAGGGAGTCGGCAAGATGAACAGCAACGGGCTACTACTCCTGACTGTGTGCACTGAGAATGGTCTCACCATCACCAACACCCTCTTCAGACTGGCCAACAAACACAAAACCATGAAAATGCATCCAAGGTCCAAGCAGTGGCATCTTATAGACTATGTCATTGTTCGACGGCAGGATACACGGACGTGATGATCACCAGAGCCATGCGAGGAGCTGAGTGTTGGACAGACCACCGTTTAGTGAGGGTGGTCTTCAATTTTCACATAGCCAGAGTCCAACGCAGGAAGCCCAAGGCTGCTCAATCAAAATAACATCTCAAAACTGCAGAATCCTTTCGTAAAAGAGAAATTTCAAACTCACCTAGATGAGGTTCTGACTGCTCAGGGACCGCTGACTGGAGACCCGACAGAACAATGGAACCAGTTCAAACAGACGGTGACAGTGTCAGCCAAAGCTACTCTTGGCCTCAAGAAGCATGTCCACCAGGACTGGTTTGATGAAAACAATGAAGATATCAACAAACTCTTAGAAGAGAAACACACTGCCTATATCAACTGGCAGAACGATCTATCGTCCATCTCCAAGAAGGATCGCTTCAAGCACCTCCAGAGCATAGCCCAGAGAGAACTGCACAATGCAAGACAGCTGGTGGGACAGAAAAGCTGATGAGGTTCAACGATATGCCGACCTGAATTACTCCAAAGAGTTCTTCAACTCGCTCAAGGCTGTGTCTATGGGACCACAGAGACCCAGCACCATCCTACTCCTGTCTGCAGATGGCAAGACCCTGCTGAAAGACAAGGACAGCATCACACAACGCTGGAGGGAACATTTCTCCACCTTACCCAACAGACCGTCCACAGTCGACCCTTCAGCCTTGAACATTATCCCGGAGAAGCCGGCCCTGGAAGACCTTGACCTTCTACCCAACCTCGAGGAAATCACTAAGGCAGTGAAGCAGACGAGCAGTGGTAAGGCACCAGGCATGGACGGCATCCCAGCCGAGATGTACAAGGCAGCCGGTCCAGCTGGACACTCTCCACAACATACTCTGCAGCATTTGGGGGGAAAAAATCATGCCACAAGACTTTCGAGATGCCACTGTTGTCTCCCTGTATAAAAACAAGGGCAGCAAGTCTGACTGTGGTAACTACCAAGGCGTCTCCCTCCTCTCAGTTGCTGGGAAAAAACTTTGCAAGAGTCACCCTCTTGACCATCGAGCGCCCGCTAGCGCCCGGCCGGAAATCAAACAGCCAAAACGCTGAGCGCCCGCCAGCGCCTGGTAAAACACGTGGCAACAATGGGCGCCGCCATGTTTCTCGTAGAAAAGGAAGTCTCGCGAGAACGTGACTTCCTTCTTCCTTTAGCCATTTACTTCCGTTTGCAAAAAACCGCGAGTCGATACGTGCCGTGGTTCTCGAGTTACGAATTTTTTAAGTTTTGAGGTTGAAATGCCGTTTTTTTTCACCGTGGCTGACCTTGAGTTCTGCCGTTCTATAATGAGATTTAGTGATGGAAATACTGTGTTTTGTAGGATTTACGGCATAAAGACTTAGTGAAAGTGCTGGGTAATGAAGCTCAGAGTGACCTAGATTTCGACTGGGATGAAGTTCCAGGTATGATGAACAACAATTCGGAATAAAGTTCTGAAGAAGATTTTTTTTTTTTTTTTTTTTCCGAGTAAATGGTTCATGTGACATTCTTCAAACTTACGATATAGCAACATTTATATTCGTAGGAATTTTTAAAATTATTTTCATTTCGTTATTTCCTTTCTTCTCTTTTAAATTAATTTTTTAATTGGGTAACCATGTTCAAATTACGGAGTTACTTACCTTGCCGACGGTTTTCGGTGTAACTAAGCTCAGATAAGTGCATACTGAAGAGGGTTTAAACCGCCTGATCAGCGCTGTGTCAGAACCGTCATTGCTGGAGTCACAGTCTGGCTTTAGACCAGGCCGCAGCACCATCAACATGGTCTTCTCAGTGAGACAGGTCCAAGAAAAGTGCACTGAGCAGCCGATGGACCTCTACGCTGTCTTCATCGACTTAACAAAAGCCTTCGACACCGTGAACAGGGAGGCGCTGTGGGTCATGCTCTCTAAGCTTGGCTGCCCAAGAAAATTCACAAAAATCATCTGCCTATTCCACGACGACATGGTGACCTTGTGTTTGTTGGGAGTGACAGCTCTGCTCCCTTTGAAATCTCGAACGGCGTCAAGCAGGGCTGTGTCCTTGCTCTGCTCCTGTTCAACAACCTGTTCTTCACGTGTGTGCTGAATCATGCCCTCGGAGATCTTGACAGAGGCATCTACATCAGGTACAGGCTGGACGGCTCTCTGTTTGACCTTCGTCGGCTGAGGGTCGGGACCCGAACAGTCGAGAGACTTGTGACTAATGCACTGTTTGCTGACGGCTGTGCCCTAATGGCACACACAGAAGCAGACCTCCAGTTCATTGTCAGCAGGTTTGTGGAAGCGTCTCGGCTTTTTGGCCTGACAATCAGCCTTGGAAAAACAGAAGTGCTCTACCAACCCTCACCAGGCCCAACAGTGCAACCTCCCACCACCATCACCATCAGAGGCACTACTCTGAAAACTGTCGAGCACTTCAAGTATCTCGGGAGCGTCATTTCCAGTGATGGCTCTCTTGACTGAGAAATCTCTGCCAGGATCAGCAAAGCCAGCCAAGCCCTTGGCCGCCTACGTACTCGTGTGATGACCTACAAAAGCATCAAGCTCGACACAAAGATCAAGGTCTACAAAGCTGTTGTTCTCACTAGTCTCCTCTATGGCTGTGAGTCCTGGACGCTGTACCGGAAACACACGAAGCAGCTTGAACGCTTCCACACGAGATCACTACGAGCAATTATGGGCATCAAGTGGCAAGACTGAGTGACCAATCTCGAAGTCCTGGACAGAGCCGGTCTGCTCAGCATCGAAGCCATGATAATGAAGGCCCAGCTTCGCTGGACTGGACATGTCATCCGTATGGAGCCTCACAGACTGCCTCGGCAGTTGCTCTACGGAGAACTGAGGCAGGGCCAGAGACCCAGAGGCCACCCCAGAAAGTGCTACAAAGAGTGTGTAAAAGACAATCTGAAGCACAGCTACACGTCTGCAAAAGACCTAGAGGTTTGTGTGCCCAAGACAGAGCAGTATGGCGAAGTCTAACCAAGAAGGCCCAGGAAGAATTTGAAGACAACCACCGCAACCACATAACTAATGCAAGAGAAAAACGCAAGGCCTCAGTGCCCTCCCTTCCCACATCAGCCGCGTTCAAATGCCCCTACTGTCCATGGGTGTGTGCCTCGAGAATCAGTCTCTCCAGCCACACTCGTGCCCATGAGAGAAAGTCATCTGCACAGTGACATTGTTGAAATCAATAGTCTACCACGCAATATATATAAAAATATATATATATATAAATAAATAAATAAATATATATATATTTATAGGCAGAATCATCTACCACTGCAGATATGAAGGCTTATCACCCCCCTATTTCTACAATCTGAGACATAAAAGCAAGCTTTGTTTATAATTCAATATTTCTTGCAGTCATTGCAACACCTAGCTGCTCTGTAAGTTGCTGGAATGGTGCTTGGTACTTATCCTTGGAATTTATTGTTTTATTGTAATTTAGTCCCTTGCGGATTCATTCCAAGAACTGGGCCTCAGCACTTGTGTCTTAAGAGGTTATCTTTTTATATTTTCTACTTTACACACTTTTCATGATTTTTCTTTTGCTTCCTTGGTGGCACCTTTGTTAGTTTTTTGAAAACTCAACGAACATTCTACGGTATTGCACACCAGACTTTTTCTGGTATAGCAATCTTCTTAAAACCGAAAAGGCAGAGGAGTCAAATTACCACTTTCCGCAGTCACTGAGGAGAAACAATCAGGTTTCGAAATATTGGTATCAGACCAGGAGTTATATGTTAGTGAGTGTTTCTCCCCACTGGAGATGGTCTCCCACTTCGGAGACTATAAGCTTGCTGAAGGTTCATTTTGAGAAGCATTTATTATTCCCCATTCACCCACTCAAGCACTTACTGTCAGTTAGGCAGAATCATCTACCACTGCAGATATGAAGGCTTATCATCCCCCTATTTCTACAATCTGAGACATAAGAGCAAGCTTTGTTTATAATTCAATATTTCTTGCAGTCATTGCAACACCTGGCTGTTCTGTAAGTTGCTGGAATGGTGCTCGGTACTTATCCTTGGAATTTATTGTTTTATTTTTTTATATTACTTTGCACTTAGGACAAACCGCGATTTGGTCGCCCTAAGGTTTTGGCCTGCTACGAGAAGGGAATCGTGCATACAGCCTTATTTCAGTGTGCTATCGGGGATTTATTGTCTTAAGTTTGTCTGGGTACATTTTGGCTTTTTTCCAATAAGGCGTTTGTGAATATCATCGATTTAATGATCTTCACCTTAGGGCAACCAGCGCAATAAAGGGTTTTATGGCAACCAGCCTATTTGGTAAATATCTCTTTTTTCGAAGGGGGGGTTGTTTTGAAAAAAAAGTTACACATGAACTTCTTTAATCACATTAACTATTTTAAAAAACAGAACAAAAGGGCTTTGTAAGTCTTTTCTGTAAACCGTCGATCTTGCCAGATATACGCACACACTCACAGTCAAGCTATTTTTAGAATTCAGTCGTGGCTTGAGAAAGCGAGCATTGAACGAGACCCAAATCTGGGCCAAATCCGATCATTCCTTTCGTACCTCCTTTCAATTTACTTGTAAACTTTTAACACTTTGGGAGGTTAAAACTTTAAATAATGGGAAAAATTAGTGTCTGGCAATGATTTTTTGACACTGATACTTGTATTCTTTACTGAAACATGGAACGTCCGTATCTCGATGTTTAATGAGATTGGGGTGCGTAAGGATTATCATCAAGATGGCGGATGTGTGGTCTTCGCTACGAGTGTTGTAGAGATTGCCTGGTTCAAGACCTTCGACAACAAGAAGATGTAAGTAATTTTTTTTTTTGTAAATTTGGGCTTTGTGTGTGTGTGTGCATGTTTATATTATCATTATTGCGTCGAGCTTAAATTTAATCTTTCTGTCACTGCAATCTGAATCAAATCGTTAGATTCGATTCAGTATTATACTCGTAACACTGCGCTGTCTCAGTAGGCCCTAGAAACTTAGCCTATGCAGCATTGTGCGTTGTTGCAGGAAGAAAAATATAAGTACTGAAACGGAACGAAAAAAAAGTTGAATTAAAAATAGTAGTCTTCTCGATGTTTCATGACTTGAGCCAGGCCAGTCCGGCTACCGGCACCCCCGCGAGCAAAACCCCGACCGACACAACCAAAACTTCACAGCCCCAGTACTGGGCATGTCAGCAGCCAGGCACAATGCAGTAGCCCGATGCCAAAGTTTTAGCTTCTTATTCCTCTTCTGCCATTTGAGGTTGTTAGTTCTGCACCTCACCCATAGTTTTCGTTCAGACAGCAAATCCATGTGCGTCATCCATTGTTTCCACTGGCACAGCATGGCCTACTACTGAATCAGAATGTGCTTTCATGTGTGCCTAACATTTTTTGTGCAAGTTCGCAAACGGGGCCTCGTTTTGAGTGAGTCTCATCCTTCCTGGGGGACGTTTTTTTTTCCATAGCTGATCATGTCAGATTCCCATTTACACCTGGATGGAATGGGAAAATAAAGTAATTTCCTAGGGTCACACCCCTGTGGTCAAAGTTTGAATTGAACTGATAGTTTGCACAGTGATGGATCACGAGCTCGTGACAAACCAGCTGAGCCACAGTGGCTCTTGTGACATTAAATATCAGTGAAATGTTTCTATTTTCAAGTACTTCATGGGGGTTAGGGTTACAGAATTAAAAAGCAAAAGAGTTTCAAGGAGGGGCAGTGCCGGCTGGGGTTCATCCCTGACTTAAGACTTTGGGACCTCTTGAATTGTGGAAGTGGTAAACTCAGCTTCTTTCAGTTTTCAGTAATTGATGACTTGACACCCACAGAAAATAGTAAATGCTGAGATTCAGTTTGAAGACTGTAAATAAAGGTGCGAGTGGGATAGTGGGTGGGGGGGTGGGGTGTGTCATATTCCTGTAAGTCACAGTATTTGTAGGCCTCCAAGAATACGACAGGCCTAACTAAGCATTTGTGACATTAAGCAACAGTGACAACTTTCTTCTTCTTCTTTTTCTTAGACCTTCTTCATCTTATTATTAACATGTAAAATTTTTGACTAACCATGTTTTATTAATTCTTTGTAAAGTGAAAAGGCTATTCTCAATCTCTGAGTCAGAGTGACCAGTGTTTAATGCCTACTGATTTCATTTCAGATTCAAGATGGCTACTTTTGATGAGTTTTTTTAAGCTTCTCAAGAGCAGGTAAGTTTAAAATTGCTCAAATTGCCCTTTTTTTTTTTTAAACTCATTTAAAAAAAATTAAGGTCAGCAGCAAAAACAAGGGTAGGTTGGATTGCTGGAAACATACAATTCTTTTTTTGTTTGCCTAATGGAAAGTCTTATAAGGGGTGGGGTGTGTGTGTGTGTGTGTGTGTGTGTGTGTGTGTGTGTGTGTGTGTGCGGAAGGGGGGGGGGTATCATTGATGTCTAGGACTGATAACCTTGCATGTGACAATTTAAGATTACTTCAACACATATGAGTTACACTTTATTTTTGAAGAATTTTGGATGGATAATCTGTATACTAAGACAGTAGTACATGTTTGTAAACCTATGTTTTGAATTATTTCAGTGCCTAGACACCTTTATTGCATTAAACCATATTCCTCACAACATTTCTGGAGCACATTGATGTTTTCCTCAAAATTACAACTTTCATAAATTGAATGTCCGTATCTAGCAAATCAATAGCACACTGTAAGCGAGGGAAACTATTTAATGTAGAGCGAAAGATGCTCTTTGCAAAGGAGACAATTTACTGTATGGAGATGCTCTTGGGAAGGGCGAAGATTTTACTGTAGAGCAGCCAAGTAAATGGGAGAGAGAGAGAGAGAGAGAGAGAGAGAGAGAGAGAGAGAGAGAGAGAGAGAGAGTGTGTATGTGTGTGTGAGAGAGTGAGAGAGAGCACATGTGTGTACATAGAATTCAATTCCCGGCAAAACGGGTTCCTCAGCTAGACTAAATGTAATACTGAAAGGATGATTTTCTGCTGAAAAAAAAAAAGAGTATTAACTAGCCAGTCAGGTAGAAAATATTAATAAATGCAGGGAACAAAATAATCCTTCAAAATTCTATGAAAGATTGGTGTTGATTTTGTGTATCTGACAGGACAACTGAGAAGTTTTCCAGCTCCTGTTTCTTTTATTTCATTCTTTTTGACTGCTGAGGCTTCTTATTAAGCCTGCTTGCCTGGCCTATTTCATTGCAGGTTTTGTCTGCATTTTAAGGTTTGAAAAAAAAAAAAAAAACTGCTGGAAACAAGGTGCCTTTCCCCTAAACCTCACACCCTATCTTTCAGTCAACAAGAATGTTTAGAGACAATAGTTGTAAATATGTATATATATTACAGCGGAAAGTTGTTGCAAAAAATTCTCGGTAGACAAATCACTGCCAAGTTCTATTTTTAATATGAGTTTTCATGGTTAGTATCTCTTGTATTTCTAAATTTAATTTTAAGAAATGAAATTAATCACTTTCAATAAACTACTGATATTTCAAAACAATATTGTAATTTTTTTTTGCAGCAGGATAATCCGTGCGGACCCAGATGATGAAGATTATGATGCACCGGCCAATGTGATAGTAAGTACCATAAAATCCCCAGCAAATGCCCACCACCCTTCTGCATGGATTGTGGGCAAGTGTAGGGGTGGTCGTTTGCTATGTTTGTACCTGAAAATGCATTCCCGTTTTCAAATAGTGTATGCGCTACATTGTTATTTTGTTAAGTTCTAATACAAAACATGAACCTAACAATGTGCTATGGTGATTAACGGTAGGTGGAAGCAATGCTCTTTCATGTCGAGCCCCAGATTTATGTTGCTGCATTTTCTTCTGCTTTGTGTTCCTGGACACCAATAAAAGACACACCAAGAATGCCTCATCCGTCATGTGCTGGAACATGAAAAACATAGGAGGAAATTCTATCAAAGTTAGAGTGGACATGGTCAAAGACATGGAGTTTCTGTGCTTCAGTTTTTGGGGGCAATGGTTAAAAAAAAACAACAACAGAATCAATGGAAGAAAGATTTTCTAGAAAATACAGAGACAACTGGAAAAAAGAGACAGGCAAAAAGGGGATGCATCAGAGATGAGAGAGAGAGAGAGACAGTAGAAATAGTATTGAGGGCCAGTGATGGGCCTCGCGGCCCTTGGATGCACCATCATTTTCTTATATCTTGATTTTCAGTGTTGTTTTGGTGATGGTTTGCAATAAAGGAATTACCAGTATGGTTTCTATCAAATTCATCATGATTTTTTTTTTCATTGTCTGGTTTTCATCCAGAATATTTTTAACGTCTTATTTTAAATAGTAAATGGTTCCAATGTAAAGACAGACACAGCAGACACATCAGAGACAGGCAGATGGGTAGGGAAAGACATTGAGATAGGCATACAGAGAAAGATTAAGAGAGAGAGAGAGAGAGAGAGGGGGGGGGGGGGGGGGGGGGGGGGGGGGAGGCACACAGACAGAGAAACATGAGTCATAAAGTAAGCCAACTGCAAGAAAAATGTGTGTGGCCGTTTGCTAAGTAGTGACTCCTCTGCATAACTTCTGGCCCAAAATAGGGGATGGGTGTT
Organism: Conus betulinus; assembly: GCA_016801955.1. NCBI lineage: Eukaryota > Metazoa > Mollusca > Gastropoda > Neogastropoda > Conidae > Conus > Conus betulinus. The sequence continues at coordinate 282,359 of JADBJO010001847.1, forward strand.
TTCTAGGTGCTGGGCATTTGCTTGGGAATTTACAAGGGATGTTACACTTACACTTACAGGATGCATAATTATGCAGTGCAGCTCGCCGCACACACATGCATGCATGCACATGCACACACACATATGCACACACGCACTCTCTCTCTCACACACACACACACACACACACACACACACACACACACTTGTTCCGTCCATCCAACTACCTGATGCAGAGTGATCACTAACTCAAACCCCTCCCATCCTTGTTCCTACCTACCCATTTATTCAGATAATTCTCCTCCTCCTTTCATATTTTTTTTTCAATTTCTTTAAATCCAAACTGAGATGAAACAACAGAATTGAATTGTTTTGATTTAATGGTTACAAAGAAGATGTTTTAAATGAGAGGGGATATTATAATGGGGCAGGAAGAGAGAGGAGAGAGAGAGAGAGAGAGAGAGAGAGGAGGGGGCGCAAAAGAGATACCATATTGACTGCAGCAGGAGAAGATGTACTAATTTGTAATAACTAACTATGGATGTCCAGATGGAATCCAAGGAGATGGAGGACAAGATGGAGTACATGCAGAACATGGGAGTGTTGGCTGCATGTCCTCCACTGACTGCACATTTGACCTGGCTGCTGCATCCCAACAACAGTCCACTGATTTCAGGCACCGAGGTGTTTCAGCCAACATGACACCTTGCAGACGCAGTAAAGGTGAGTTGTTGTTCCATAAAAATAGGCACTGTTTATAACCACTGTGTGTGTGTGTGTGTGTGTGTGTGTGTGTGTGTGTGTGTTGGAAGATGGCTAGAGATGGGGTGGAGATGAATACTGTTACTGCATGAGTTATGTGGGAAACACATAAATATTGCTGGTGGCTCAGTGGTAAGCAGATACCGGAATGTTTACTACCAACCCACAGGAGGGTGAAGATGGCTTACAGAAGCATTTCAGACAACTAGCACTTTAACACAAGCATACCTCCTTGTCAAGTGCTATGACTACAAAAGGGCTACAGGCTTGACACTCTCAATAAACTGGGTGATCATGAGTCAGTGTGAAACTGCAGCCAGCAGTCACTTTGTACTTGCACTCAAAGCTAATTCAAACCTGGTTGTGTAAACTGATGTAAAGTACTGATGAAATTAATTATATAACAATCATATGGCTGTAGCAACATGTTTTTTTTTGCTGTGCCAAAAGTGAGAGTGCTATGTCTGTCTTGTTCTTCCTCCTGTACTTGTAAAATAACATTACTGACTGTGGAGTGTGTTGAGGTTTGGTAAGTCATAAGGAGTTGAAGGTAGACCAAACCACATCCCCTAATATATATTACAAGTTTCAAGCCATCATCTATAGATCATGCCATTTATGTGGCACATTGCTCACATGTCAAATGTCTTATCTCAAATTCTCTATCAACACTTCTTTTCTGCAGTAGTTTCATGTTTGTAATGGTTTGCATTCTTAAGAAATGCACTATCATTATCATCATTATTAGTCTTTCCCATCAAGTTGCAAGCATTATGACTATGTTTGGCAAAAGTTAAAACTACTGTCAAATTGCCTATAATTAGTCTGTTGCTTTTCATGTTTCATGCAAGTGATGAATTGCTGTTTCATCATGTGTGGTGGGAGGTGGTGGATTGGGTGTGTGTGTGTGTGTGTGTGTGTGTGTGTGTGTGTGTGTGTGTGTGTGTGTGTGTGTGAGTGAGGGGGGGGGGGGGGGGGGAGGGGCAGAGGGAAGTGTGTAGAGGTAGATGGATGCTGATATACATTGTGCTCTTTTCTTCTTTGGATAATCACAAGGACAGTCCAATTAAAAGTGTGTACTTTATTTACTAACAAAACTGTCTTACACCATTACAGGCTATGTGTCCAAGTTTGCATCACCACCTCTTTCAAAAGTATGGAGAGAGCCCAGCTGCACTGAGAAGTTCCCTTCCAGAAAAGTTCAGAGAAAAACCAGACCCCCTGACACAGCACAACATGCCCATCCAAGCAAATGCGAGGCACTGGCTACTTACATGGCAAGATACTGTGATTGATTATACCAAAAATGAACCTGAAGACCTGGCTCAAGACCTGGCTGAGGGTGGATTTTGGTTTTAAACATTTACTTGATCCTCAGTTACTCTTACAGTCTGACAGCATTTGTGCTACTGCTGCTAAAATGATCATTATTTCACTGCATATGACCCTGGTGTGATAAATGAAAAATTGTTCATAACTCATATCCTTGATGCTGGCTATTTTGTTAGAACACAATATATTGAAGGAATCAGACCAAATTACTTTGTGGGTTCCCATTGTTTTTATGTCTTCTATGATATTAAAACTTCCTAATGGCAACAAACACTTCTTACCAAATGGTCAAAATTGTGACTGACAAAGCCTAACACACACCTAGTTACTCCTGCACCTATGAACCAACCAGGCAATGTTGTTTACCTATTTTATGCAATTTTTGGTCCTCTCAAAGCACTCAATTAGTGATGGCAATCATCCATGAATGAAAAATGAAACTTGAAAGGAAAATTACAGTAGAAATAGCACTTAAAACACATTTCCAGTGGAAAGGAATTAGATGCATGATTGCTCTAAAAATCACCTTTGGCGCATCATGGGTTTCCCCAGCAGCACAGTACTTTCAGGACTAGTAAGGCTTTTTCATTTTGACCCCTGCATGTTAAATACTGCAGCGCCCTTTACAGGGCTCAGGCAAAAAGGAAAAGCCCCATGAAAAGTTGTCATTTCATCCATGAGATCCCCTCAATATATTTGAGTGACTTATTATGATCATGTCCTGTTCTGTTTCATCATCAGTCTCTAATGTAGTACTCAATGTTTACATTTTGATTCTGTTTGTATGTGTGTTGTTTTTGTACAAACATTTTGATTTAATGTCTGTGTGTGTATTTTGTAATTTGGATAATTTGATCCTGTTTTCAACTTTTTCTACTTTTTGCACGCCTGATATGCCACTGCGCCTTATCTAAGGCTTTTACATTCCTTTTGTTCAAACTTTGGTGTTGTGCCTAATAGTAAGACAAAAAGAGCGCCTTAAAGTCCCAAGAGTACAGAACCTTTTTTTTTTACTTTTTTACAAACACACACACACACACAAACAGAAAGAAACTGCGGAAATCCCAAATTTCTCCACCATACAGAAGTCATCCTTTCTGATAAATCACTTAAAAAGGTGCGAGTCGCTTGCGTGTAAAGCTGACATTCACAGGCAAACAGATTTGGTAAACAAAATTTATTTAGGACATTTTCAACTGAATCATAGCACCAAGATGCAAGCGTTATGGAGTGGAACACTTAGGTTCTATTCTTTCTTTTATTCCAATACCCAATTTTTTTTTTTATCCAAAAATTCTTAAAGAGGACAAAAGGTGGAAAGGGGGCAGGGTGGGAGTAGGGAGAAAACCATTTTTCTATCTGATGACAATGCTTTTCATACTGTTTAGCAGACAGAAATAACCACCACATCAATCTTCTTCATGAGTGAGCAACTTTCATTGTTTTAGAGTAATGCCACTTGGGTCATAGATGACGAAAAAAAAAAAAAAAAAAAAAAAAAAAAAAAAACCCCTAAAAACAAAAAAACACATACATACAAAGAAAGCAGGAAGTACATTGCTACACTAGGGAAGAAGTCTTACAAATCCTATAAAATACAAATGTAAGAGTACACACACACACACACACACACACACACACACTCTCTCTCTCTCTCTCTCTCTCTCTCTCTCTCTCTCTCTCTCTCTCTCTCTCTCTCTCTCTCTCTGTGTGTGTGTGTCTGTGTGTGTGTTCAGTCCAATTCAGGCCACTGGAATCCACGATATTTTTCTGACTGGAAATGTTCATGGATCTTGTGAACACAGCAAGATGGAAGGGAACACGGATGTTTCTGCCCAGAATTCCAAAGCACCACCTCACAAGCTGCCTGTAGCCAATGTACCAGTATTTCCTGTGGAAGAAAGTTGCATTTGGTCAATGATGGAGGAAAAAAAGTAGCAAGAAACGTAGGTGTATTTCAGTTCACCTTAAGCTCTAAACAGTTTTATCTTGCTGTATTGACCGAGCATGAATAACTACTGTACAGTGTGTACTATAACCCTAGAGCGCACAATGCAAGAGACATGAAAGATGTGAATGTAGAAGGATATTTCCTGTCCATATCAAAGACTGCTTGCAGCTTCTTACTTCAGAGTATCTGAGGAACAGCAAAAAGATGTTGTAGGGAGATAATATTGGAAGCAGTAACTGAGTAAGCTCCTGACATAGACACCTTCATTCAAATTTCACTAAAGTTAGAGAGCTTCTACCTAAACACAATGAGAACACAAGCCATAATCATTCACTGAATAGAATGGGACTTCACTTGGCTTTATACAAATACAGATGCACATGTAGTCACAAAACACACACACACACAATCAGAATTAGTACTCAAGGATTTTTTTTTTTCGATATCACAGAGTTCTCATATTGTATGTCCATCATGTCTTAGTAAGTCTTAGAAGGCAAACACAAGCTGACTAGGGTAGGACATTTAAAATCTAACCACTGAAACCTGTGATAAGGGGGCCCCCTTTACTAGAGTACACCATTTGATATCATGTACCTTCCTGTGCCCTTTTCACTTTCATCCCTGTCACAGCTGTATGTGTCATTTATTACTTCCTAGGTGTCCCTTTAACACTCCTTTCACTCAGTAAATTACTGGCACAAACAAGCAAATTGTACAAACTTACTCTTCTGTAAAAGCCCTCATCTGCCCATGCTCCTGTTTGTACCGATGATAGGCAGTTTCCAGAACATCAGGGTCAAGGCAGACAGTCTGGAAACCACGAACAGCAGTGATACACTCAGCTGGCTGACTTCCACCTTTTTCCACTTGCAAGGACCTGAACAGAATGATATCACAGTCTTAGGGCACATGCTGACCTGTCACAGCTATTTATTTTAATTTATGACGTGTGTATGCAGAGTGAACTAGAACAATTGTATGTTACATCATTATCTGCTGACAGCCACACTGGAAACTTTGCCACTGACCAACAATACAGTCCATATTCGAACTGGGCTTCCTTGTTACCCGTATCAGTCACTATAACAAGTTCAAAAATTTAGGTAAAACCAAGTCATTGTGTATGTTAATACATCATATTAACCACCCATGTACACATACCAACTAACTCAACTGAAAACATCACCTTTGCTTGTACCAGGGATAATCAGTCATACAAATTACTTCTCAAGATTCCAAATGTTCCTACTCTAAATAAATTCAATAATGTCACCTTGATCTAAGACAGAATAATTTGACATCTTATTATTATCACTTACTGATCTAACTCTTACTATGACAATTTTGACAAACAAAAAAGACTGAGTAACTTTACAGAATCTTTCAAAATAAACAAAAACATATAGTACTACTAGTATCTTTGTATTATCAGGTATTTTGGACGATTCTATAAACTGCAGAATAAACTCATCAAGTAATAATAAATCCATAAAAAAATACTTAATAAACTTAAAGGTGTATTCCATACATGTACAAATTCAATCATTTCTCTTTGTTTATGTCTGAATATGTGTGCATTATATATGCATTTAAGGAGTATACAATGGCAGATCATGGGCTTAAAAGAATCCAAAAAGACATTCCATTCTGTTTTATTTGATAAAGAAAGTTGACGGGTATAACTATTCATTGTACCTGTATCGTAAAACTTTCTGCCATATCTTCTCAGACTCTGTGCAACAGTGGCTTTCATGGTTGGTGTTCATCGCAACACCGTTTCCACATGTACACCTGAAATACAAACAAACTAACTTGGAATTGCTATTAATGTTACTTTTTTATGCGTGTTAGCATCTGATTTTTCTAATTTTTTCCTTTCATTTTCCTTTGTTCCCCTTCAATTGTTATTCCTAGTTCTGCTGCTAGTAGTATTGATATCATTACCATTGCCTGTAGTTGCTTTCTGCTTTTGATATAAAATGGCGATGGTAGTACTTTGAACTGTTTCACACAAGTCATTAGATGTATTTACAGAGATCATGAGGACATTCCTCACACTATGGTATGTACATTCATGAAGTCTTCTTTCTTTCTTTGTAATTTTTTTTTTTCTTTGTTGTTGTTTTTAAATGAGTAATAATTCCTTCTTTCTAGCTGTGCAGTTCCCTGTTCTCCCTCCCTTGTCCTTGTCTTTATTTCTCCTTTCTGCTCTGCTCTGTCTGGTCTCTCAACTCTCCCTGTTGCACACTCTCAGACAAATTTTTAGAAAATATTCATTTATTGTGACTCGTGTAACACTTTCACTTTTTTGTAATACATAACCAAGTGATAATTTGTTCACTTTTGTACTCAAGCAGAAACTTTTGCTGTTATTAAGTGTAACCATATTTTCAAAAAATAAAACTTAAAGAAGAAATTTTGTAAGGAAGCAAATAAAATCTGGCATTGAACATATGTACTGTTTTTTTTCCTTTAAACAGTATGTACTTGTTATTACATGAATGAAAAACCCCTTGCATGATTTCATTTTATAACTTACATACATTGAAGAATAAAGTAGCTGGTAATGTTTCCAGCTCAACTTGTATGCTCTTGGGCTTATTTGATGATTGTTTCAGTGACTGTTTTACACACTGTCTTCTTCTTTCATGTAATGTCCACACACACACACACACACACACACACACACACACACACACACACACACATGTACGTGCACATGCACACACACACACACACACACACACACACACACACACACACACACACACACCAAAACCCATCCTGTTTTTGATGGTTATGAACTTGAAAACACAGCTCTAAACATCACTAAGCAAAATAATATTTCTTTGTTCTTATTAGCAGATGGATTGTGTGGTGAGGGTGGATCTAAATGAAGACTCGGGAATATGTGCTGATCCACATCCAGCATAAGCCATAACATAAGTGTGATTTTATACTGCACATTTCGTTGTCATCACACACACACGGACACACCCCCTTCTTCTTCTTCTTCTCCACCCCACCCCCACAATAATAAACAGACCTTTTCTTGAGTAACCAGCGAAAAGTGTGCAACCTCTGTTTCATTGGACTTCTCAAAATTCTAAATCCTTCCAACAAATCAACACAAACGTACAGTGGTCAGGTCATCAGCACACAATGAGCTTGAAGTTGAAGCCAAATCGGTCACTTACAGGACGACACACTGTGCTAACTGCAGATCATTCATGGACGACAAAATACTCACCAATCTGTGTTGCCAGCGCGGTTTTTTGTGTTGGTGCCTCCACTTCTACCCGTTGTTCGTCGTCCGCTCTTCTGTTCGGTGCTGGCGGTTCAAACTGGTAGGGTTCGACTCGTACGTTCCGACTGGCGTCCTGTCTCGCCATGTTCTACCTATGCCAATACTACGTCACAGGTTTTCCGGTAAACTTCGTCATGTTGTCGGTAGATCTCGTTGCAAAGTGAAACGACTGCAGGCGGAAAATCTAAACAAATCTTAAATAAATGTCAGCGAACCGCCCAGAGAAACGTGGACAAACGAGTCAAGACAACACACAACGCGTTTCGACCTCTTAGGTATTCTTACCTGTAAGAAGACCTAAGAGGTCGAAACGCGTTGTGTGTTGTCTTGTGACTCGTTTGTCCACGTTTCTCTGGGCGGTTCGCTGACATTTATTTAAGATATGTTGTCGGTAATTTCCGTCAACGCAGATACAAGTGAATGTTCAATGAGGAATTGCGCTCAGTCGGTGGGTCGGATAGGCAAACGTGCCTGTCAACAGCGATTTACCCGACATAACGAACAGTATCCTAAAAATCACTATATAGGGGTGAGTTACACTTTAATTGTGGAAGTGGAATTGGGCAGATACAATGGTACCCTCTTATAAGACCTTCAAAAATCACCCAAAATTAGATCTTATAAGGGAGGGTCTTATAAAAGGGGTATTTTTTAATACATACAAAGAAGAACAATGTTTCGGAGAAGTAGTCATAGGTCATGTGTGGGAGAGTCTAAGAATGGGAGGTCCTATAAGGGGGGTACCACTGTATATACAGTGCAGCTTTGGACATAAAATGCATTGTAGCCTCAGCCAAATTACACTGCATTCTTGGACTGAAAATACATTGCAGCCTTTGGCTGAATTTGCATGCCAATCCTTGACCCGAATTACAATGCATCATTGAACTGAAAATTCATTACAACCTTCAGCCAAAAAATGACTTTGCAACCGTGGGCGAATATACGTTTAATCGTGGGCTATGTTGTAAATTTGGACATAGGTTTTCAAATTCGGCCCCAGGCTCCAAAGTTATTTTCGAATTCTAGTTTGCAATTTCAGTTTTTTGGCCCGAGGCTGACTGCATTGTTCTTGTTTCAGCCATTGGTTGCACAGTAGGTTCGGTCTCATGCTGCATTGCAGATTTGGTTGTCGGTTGCATTTCAGATTTGGTCATAGGCTGTAATGCCGTTTTTAAGCCGAAGTCTGTGATGCATTGGACGCCATATTTTTCACCCCAAGGCTGCATGGGAGATATGGCTCAAATCCTATTATGCCCTTAAACTGGAACAGCATTCATTATTTACAATCACGTCCCAACTTTGAAAATCTTAACTTATACCGACCACTAGTGACCAGCAAAAGAAATGCAAAAAGCATGGTTTTGCAAATTTTGACCAGAGTAAAAAGCAGAGGTATGTTTGGTCTTGTTACTGACAGAGCAACATCCTTACAGAGAAATGTCTAAGAGTGGCAAAAATGGATTTTCATGGGGACATTCTTTTTAAACGCTGTCTTGTAGGCTCCAAGAATCATTCCACCAGCTGAAACCTTAAACACCATGGTACAAGTGCTCCAGCTGGGGATGAGAACTTAATGTGTGTAACAGTTTTTAATTTTCTTTCCTTTTCATTACCACATGGGTTTCGACATTCTGGCTTAAGGTTATAGCAATATTCAATTTTCATTCAATACTAACATAGATTAGAAGTTTTCCTTTCTTTAAAACTAAAAAAGTTTAATTTTAGCATTTGTTTTGTTGATGGGTTTTGCATTTTTGTTTTGTTGATGGGTATAGAAGAAATATGGTGGCACAAAATTGCCACATTTAAAGGTTGACATAAAAATAAAACTCATAAACAAGACTTCATTTAGCTATGTCTGTGATTTTCACCTTCACATTGATCAGTACCCAATATTCATAATGACTATGGTTTAATTCAGACACACACAAAATTTAAAGATCACAACGGAAAGACATCCCCATATATATTATGGCATATAAAATATTGCCAGTTTCCAAGGTGAAGGTCATGGGTGCTGTGGTTTCCTCCTTGGGTCTAACTTGGCACTTCAAAATATCCACAAAATTTCACACAAATCTATGACACAGATTTGAAACATAGTCCTATTGTTACTTTAAAAAAAAAAAAAAAAAAAAAAAAAAAACGCATACACACAAACATGCACTCAAAAAAAGCCCAAAAGATGTTAGTGTCTAAATTGCAAAATCCCCATACAAAGTGTGAAGAGGCGCACAGGAACGTTTTTTTTTTTTTTTCTTAACGAGTTTTTATTCATGAAAAGTAGGATAAACTATTATTTTACACTCTATGTTGTGGATAGTGTCTTGAATTGTTTCCATATATACTAGTGGCTTTGCCCCACTTTGCTTCGCTTCACAACAGCTGTTCCCTGTGGCAGCTATTCTCCATGGTACATAAATCTCCCGGCAGTGGTGAAAACACGAATGTAAATACACACGCACGCACACATACACAAAAGAGAGAGAGAGAGTAGAGAGAGAGAGAGACAGCATCAAATGAATATACAATAAAAATGAAAATATGACGTCAGTGAATTTCAAACGATTCGGAACTTTTTGAATTGTTTATATATTCTGTGACTGTTGAAAGGCGTCAAAGACAGTAACTCTGCAACATCTGATCTTTCCTTGTTTTGAAATTGGAGACAGTAGTCGCTTCTTTTGACCAAAATCTTTGAATGTTTAAGAATTGCGGCTAGTTAGATAGGGCCTACAATAATTTATCAAATAAAAGGAGTTGCTGTGGAGGAGGCGGCAGGCTTAAAAACGTTTGGGGAAAAGAAATGTGATTGGATATTTGAGCAGAGACCAACTGACAGTTTGATGGACAGAGTGAAACTAAAGAGAGTCAAACGGATAGAGGAAGGGCAATACATAGAGAGAATGAGCGAGAAAAACAGAGACTGAATGATAGACCGACAGTCAAGCAGACACATAAAAAATAATAGACAGAAAGACAATGGGGCAACTGATACGTAATACCATGAGAGAGAGAGAGGTGGGGGTAGAGTTGGGGCAGAGACCGATCAGGTCTTCGACGTCGTATTTTTACGGGAAATGCTGTCTCAGAGCGACAACTTTTCTTTGGCAGCAATTTTTTTTACATGAAATGCTGTCGCTGCGACACGAACTTATTTTTAGGCAACGACACGATTTTATGGACATTTCTTGTGAATCCTTTCGCGCTACCAATTTTTATTAAATTAAGTCACTCAGCGATAATTTTTCATGAACCAGGTGCAGTATTTCCCAGGAAATACTGTCGCTGTGACACGATTTTATGAGCGACAATATTATATACGACAACGACTGTTTTGTCCAACCAGGCCGTTTTGTCCGACAAAATATTGAATCGGACGAAACAGCCAGGTCAGACAAAACGGCCGGCTACAGATGGTGTAATAACTGGACTCTGCCAATCAGAATGGATTCAATCTCGTGACATCTTAGACTCAATCACAAGCCTGCTTTCTGTTTTTAGCACACAAGGCGAACACACACACACACACACACACACACACACACACACACACACACACACACCACGAACAGATTTTATTACAAAGACATAGATATATTTTGTGCAAGACACACAATATGCAGAAATGTTGCTATGGTCAGAATTTATGCATTTATTGACTAGTTTACATATACGTATAGTATGGTCGCCTTTAAACCCTTTTCTATGATGGACGCCTTAAGATTCATTTTATGCTAAAAAATTTGCTGGTCGTCCTAAGACCCAACAAACCCTAAGAAAACCTTAGGGCAACCAGGTAAAAATATATATCTGTCATTTTTTATCTTTTCACATTTATTTCTTCACACAACTTCAGAGTTCAAAATATACAGAACATGATTAGCTAATTTGATTTAGTATCATTTAAAAATTAACAGATATGGATGTGGTAGCCTTAACACCGCCTTTTACAGTGGTCGCCATAAGTAGCGATTTATATTATATATATATATATATATATATATGACTTCTCTCTGTTTTAAGTTTTGACGTTCTCCATCTGCCTATTTCCTTTTTTGTTTTGTAGCATTTCAGTTGTATTTGTCTTGCATATAATTGGTTTTCAAGAAAGGCAGTGCTTCTGCATTTAACTTTTCTATGACAGCCTCAATTTATAATACCTGTTTACCCTAATTTTGCTAACTGTGTATTTTTCAACAACAAAAAAGTGTGTGTCATTTTTTTAAAAGGATGTATACAAATCTTCCAAGTTTTGTAAAAGTGGAGAGGTGGGAGGGGGCTCAGTCCGTCTTCCAATTTTTTTTAAAAGGGTGCAAGGAAGGTGTGTGTCTGTGTGGGGTGGTGGGAGGGGGGAAGGGGGTTCTTCTGCCATGTTGTAGCAGAGGGTAGAGGAAACCTGATCTTTGTACGAACTGTGTAAAAATAGGATCTTCTAACACCAACTACTTTAAAACCAGATTTATCAGCAAACATAGAAGCAATTCATGCCCTCGTCCCATTTTTTTTCAATAAAGATCCTGCAGTTACCACTTTCTTTGCAATATATCAGCATGATGTTAAGGAAGTAGACACAGCCTGCAATTTCATGCACAAGAGTTAGCAAGAGTTAGCTCTTTAGTCAAAGCACACAAAGTCACCAGCTTGGTTACAGTCCGGTAGTGCAATAATTGCTCAAAAACCTCATCTCTTGTTTTTTTTTTCTTGATGCATTCTTTTTTTTGTCACCTGTTGTTTTCATCATTGCCAAGTACAAAAATATGGTGAATGGATAAATAGTTCTGATTTATATTGATTAACATGGCCATCATACTTTTCTCTGGTCAAACCCCAGCATTTTACAATATCTTATTATCCTTAAAACAATTGCCTTAAAATTTCCTTTTGAAAGTCTTCTGGGATAAGCAGTATTGGTTGGTACAGGGGCAGGCCTTCCTGCACATTATGGTCAAAGTAAACAGACCTGAAAAGTTTCAAGCAAGCATCTTTTGGACATTGTCATGGCCATCTTAAAATACAGTAGTACTTCACTCTGCCATAGACTTTATCCATCTATTGCCTGAATTTGATCTCTGAGACTCAAGGCTTGCTTGTCAGAAAACTCAATAACCGACTGACAATCAAGTCTGCCTACACCCCAATCCAGCAATTCAATCCTATTCAACAGGGTCACCACCTGGGACCTGACACAATGTGACTGTCACAGCAAGGTATTTCTTCTTATGTAGGTAATCTCATATGTGTAACTCATCAGCTTCATCCAAAATCTTTGAATTTGTAGCTAGAATACATCAAGGTTCATGGTAACAAGAGCGCAAGTGGTTTATGGTATCTTTATTGTGAGGTCTTTCAGTTCTACAATCGAGCTGGCAAATTTCTTGCATGTCGAAAATATTGCAAGTGTGACAGACCCTGATGCATAGAAGACAAACCTATAGTAATCATTGTCTTGTTTCTAGAACTGCATATAGCCAACAAGACGAGGCATCAACAGAGATTTTGGTCTCTATGTCTGGGGTCTAATGGACAAGGACTAGCACTGCACAATCTTTTCTCTCTCTTCTATTCTTCTCCCTAACTGGAATACAACACTGACATACCTTTTATTTGGCTCCTCTCACTGGGGCACAATACTGAAATACATTCTATCAGGCTCATAATGTCACTCAGTTGTGTGCCAAGGCTTGGGTCTCTGGAAATGATTCTGATAAACTGCGTGATGGTTTTATGCACATGTTCATTAGTGATATGAATATTTGATGTTTAGTATCTTGCAGTGACACTTCATTTCCATGGGCTTGAATTTTTTGTTCCAAATCCACTAAGAGGGTCAACATCTTGCATGTGTACAGGAAGATAGAATGTACCAGTGCATATAGGAGCCTGATTTTGTGTTTCATGGAGACGTTATTGTCCCTCCATAAAGTTTTGGTCTGGACAGTGCTGATGTTGCCTTTGCTCCTTTTGAGAGAATTTCTGGTTTGGATCTCTCATCCAAGGCAAGTGAACTCTTGAACAGTTCCTGGCTTCTATCCATGGACAGTTACATGATCAGTATTGATGGTGGTGTGATTGGTCAATCACATGGTCTTCTCCATCCTGATTCCATGCCATACCATGTTGTTTCATCCAATCTTTTATCAAGCTAGTTGAGTTCTTGTTCAATGTCATACCAAGCCATCAACATCATCTGCTAATAAAGGTGTCTGAAAGTTCTTTGTCTAATGCTGACATGATCTTCAGTGTATCATCCCTGATTTCATTCCAGAAATATATATATATATATATATAGTGAAAGAGGTGCTATTTAATCACCTGAAATGCTGTCTGTTGTTCATTGTCCAAGGTCCATTCATTTTCTCGTTCCAGAAGATCAAGCATGCTTGTGTATATTCAGCCAGACTGCTTCCGGCAAATTTAAAAAGACATGATTTACCATTCCTAAAAACTCCTTCAATTCTGTGAGGCTCATTGGTGGTGAGAAAATAGTGACTGCTCTCACTTGGTCTCGCCTGATGGTAATTCTGTTTCTGGATATGATGTAACCTACAAATTTCATGCTGTTCCATACAAATGGCACTTCTCAGAATTAATCATCACTCCTGCAAACTTTAAGTCTTTCAGTATGTGTTGCAGGTTGGTATCATTTTCCTGTTGAATCTTTCATGGACCAAACATCATCAATACAGCAGTACTCCCCACGAGTGACATCTGGAGTTCCAATCCTCCCACTGATGAATTGTTTTCTTTAAACATCTTCCCATCAAAACCTGAAACCTGACCAATAACCTCATGTTTATTTACTTTTAAGACCCTGACACAAAAATCTGTTTGCAGAACAATCAATAAAAATGGATGTTGCTGAGCATATCATCATATACCCCATAGCAGATATTGTCATTACACTGCAGTTCCAGTCCTCTCCTTTTTTTTAAAAAAATCTCTGAATGCTCATGACTGAACTATTTACTGGCTCATGGCTGGTAGTTTTATTCAAAATCTTCAGAATGTCTGAGAAACCTTCAAGGCAAAGAAAACTTCTAATTTCGCAAGAACGGTTGAAGATTATAACGCAAGACAAAAAGGGAGGAACCACCTCTAAACTCACATGTGAGTAGTTCTTCATTATGGCGTCATGCATGGGAAATTTTCTCGTGAACCAACCAACTAATATCGTCAGACCATAAGCTGATCTATCAGACTCTTGTGCATGCCACCCCAACTCTGATCAAGTAGTTTATCAGTTGATGTGAGGGGAACATCCTCTCTCCTTGCTGTTTTTATTGAATTTAGTAATGTCAGTGTATTTGAACAGACTTCATATAGATCTCACACTAAAAAATTACATCAATAATTTTGTTTTTCTCTTCCTCCAAGTGCAAGCCTTTGTTGATTTTAACTGCCTCTTTCCTAATGCAGGAACAGACACCACACACTATTACTGAAGACCCTTGAAAACCCTTTGAATTTCAACTGGGTCAAAAAGGCCCTTGAAAACCCTTGAAAATTGCAGATATCCCTTGAAATCCCCTTAAAAGTCGTTTTCGGACCAAAACTGACCGTAACATTTGAAGACGAATCGGAGAACAAACAAACGCGAACGAGACTTCGGACATCGATTTTCGCCTTTCGAATCGTGTTGCGTGTCGTCTGCTTTTCGAGGCAAAGGGAAGCAATTCAATAGTCGGTTATTGTTTGCGCATGCGCAGTTCGACTTCCGACAAAGGGCGCCATGCTCCCTCATCTTCGGCGAAGTCCGATACTGTTGCGTCTGTCATCATGCCTAAGGGAGGGAAATTGCGCGCATTGATCCGTTGTGACTACAGAAGGAAGAATATCGAAGCTGGATCACTGAATGCAGAGACAACAAACATGCGTTTTTCTGTAAAGTGTGCAAAAAGACCGTTGATGTTCGGACAATGGGCGAATAGGCGGTTGCAAATCACGGAAAGAGGAAAAAATACGTGGAATTGGAAAAAGCGAGTAGGCCGGTCGGTAGTCTTACGGACTTCGTTCGGCAATCATCAAATTCATCAAATCGGGTCAGACCCTTTCCTCAGTAAGAATCGTCAGCCAGTCCACAATAACAGCAAGTGGGACAGGTGTGTTGAAAGCTGAAGTGTTGTGGACGATTCATGCCATCAACAATCATAACAGTTTCCGATCTGCTGAAGACAACGCGAAACTGTTTGCAGCAATGTTTCCATATTCCTCGATTGCGACGAACTATCGGTGTGGGGAAACCAAAAGTAGATATCTTGCAACTTTTGGCATTGCTCCTTTTTTTCTATCAGACTGAAAAAAGAGTGAAATCACAGACAGAATCTTAAAATCAATCGTCACGTCGTCTCCATAGACTTTAAGTGACTCATTTAAGTGCACATTTGTTAAAAAAAAAAAAAAAAAAACCCTACTTTCTTGTTCAAAAAGACAGCATTCATACCACACCCCTCCCCCCTAACTTACCTACCAGCTAGCCTACACACACACACACACACACACACACACACAAAAAAAAAAAAAATCATTTATCTATTTTATTCACTTATTTTTTTGTGATTACAGTTACTTTCATTTTATTCATCTAGTTATTATAATTACTACCACTATCATATATATCATTACTATCCCTTCTGTATATATAAATTATATATAATATAAAAAATCCCCCCCCCCCCCCCCCCCCCTGCCCCCCTTAGCATTATTATCAATCCACCTTAACCACAACCATCACAAATATATCACACCACCCCACTAAACCAGCTACACAACCCGATCGTTTCACTTCCCCCTCCCCACCACGCTCCCCCCCCCCCCCCCCCCCCCCTTTTCCTCTCCCATAATCCCCTCTGTCGTTTCTGTCTGGCGGCCATTCTTCCTACCACATGGACAGATAAGTCACTCTTCGTTCTTTCTTTGTACTGTCCTAAATGTTAAATGTGATTTTTTTTTTTTTCCTGAAGAAGACCCAAGAGGTCAAATTGCATTGTGTCTTGTCCTGTGCTTTGTTTGTCAGTGTCCTTGGGTGGTAACTAACCCCTCTCTTTCTAAATTTTGCTTCATTCTCTGCCATCAGTCACTCATTTTGAAATGGGAAAAAAAAAAACCCAGTAAAGTGTGGAGCTGCAGGAAGGCTACCCACATTCACCTTTTCAAGAGGGGTTACCCTGCTCCCTATCCTGCCCAGAACAAGCATTAGGCTAGTCCATGCCCGCCAACCATTCACACACACTTCCACACGACAGCACATACAGTGGCTGTATTTTAAAAGTAAAGTTTTGCTGAGCTCACTCCTGAAATGTGCTAGAGAGGAGGCCTCGGCTGCAGCTGCCGGGTAGAGAATAATGAATATGTCATGCTTTTGATGAATCATTGAACAAGGACTTGATTGAAACAGAAGCAGCTGGACATTCATGTCAGATACTGGTCCGGAAAGCAGATTGAAAGTTTTCTTTTCTGATTTCTCAATTTCTGTATAAAGACTTCATTTTTCATTTTTTGTATATATATGATATTGAGCATGGAAAAGACTACAGAAGTGTATCACCTTATCATCATGGCTGGATTACATGTGTAAGGTTATTATTCCTTTTTTCCTGTAATGAAGAGCGGAAAATTGAAACATACAAGTTGAACTACAAACTTTGTTACAATCACACACCTTACTCACCTTTGGTTTCTATCTGAAGCACCCAGCTCCACTTCTGACACTGTATGTTGTTTCTGAATGAATGTGGGCTTTACAGTGCAGCAGAAAAGATGTTTCCAGCATTTCTACTGAATTTTTGCCCAAATCATTTTGCTTTCATTGTAAAGCGCGCTGTGAGCTCTAGTGAGAAAGGGCGCTCTATAAATGTACGTTATTATTATTATTATTATTACTTAGATACACCAAATGAGGAAATCAAATTTCATACATGACTTGAACTGTTTGTAAGCCATCTTCTGATAAACAGAACTAAATCATTCTGCACTTCCCATCTTGTCATTTAGTAAATCACAAAATACACATGCAGTTTTCAATGCATTCCTTCCAACTAGTTGTTTCTGAATGAATGTGGGGCTTTACAGTGTGGCAGGAAAGATGTTTCCAGCATTTCTACTGAAACATGGCTATTCCATTTTTGCCCAAATCATTTTGCTTTCATTGTAAAGCACTGTGAGCTCTAGTGAGAAAGGGCGCTCTATAAATGTACGTTGTTATTATTATTATTACTTAGATACACCAAATGAGGAAACCAAAATTTCATACATGACTTGAACTGTTTGTAAACCATCTTCTGATAAACAAAACTAAATCATTCTGCACTTCCATCTTGTCATTTAGTAAACCACAAAATACACATGCAGTTTTCAATGCATTCCTTCCAGCTAGCACAATAACTGAACTGCTACTGAGCACTGTGAATTTCATGCAGCAGCTACCATAGCCTCAGTGGATACATCTATCATTTTAAAGGAAAAAAGTCACCAATCACACCAAAACTAATGAAAGATTGAGTTATATTGTTTATAGTTCAATCAACTGCAAAGCCATATCCAGGATGAAAGCATATTAAAACCAAAGTATGACCAAATCAATATCTAAGGTAAGAACCAAAAACCACGTTTTTTGTGAAAAACAGCTACTTACTCACTCATTGTTCATTCTTACACAATGCCACATGGCTTAACTTGTGTGTGACCTTATTTAATACCATCCATAAACCTCTAGAAAAAAACAAACCCTGCCATTTAGTTTAAGAGCTGGTGTTGACTTCTTTATCACAAAAATGATAACAGAGAAAAAAAGGATTAACAGCAGTTAGAGTAGTACCTCGTAGCTGCGAATTCTCTGACCTGCAGATATGAAAAAGACTAACAATACAAACAGTCCCACATACATACCTCTTGTTTGCCATGCGAGCAGGAAAATGGGACTCAAGGTGGCCCACATCTACACAGGTTGTGTTGTCCATGTGAGGGCTGATCAGCATTTTGCGGCACAGTAAATTAGCAATACTAACTTCCATTGCTACATAGTAAAAATCCACCAAGAGCAGTAAGAAAACAGCCAGTGCCACTGTCTTGTCTGACTTGGCAGCAAGCTTGTTTGCCAGAGGATCCACCAGGGCAACCCAGATAGCCTGTAATACACACATTACTAAAGAGTCACTTTTCCATTTGTTTCTTATTTCCATCTGTGCTTTATCACATCACAGAATTTTAGCAACTTGTAAACAGCACAAAATTAAATTAGAATGGGAAAAATGGTGTTTTAATCAGACAGGAATGTTAAAGACAATGCAGTAAAATACATGCAACTATTATAGGTCCACACAAAAATACACAAATATGTGTGCGCACACACACACACACACACACACACACACACACACACACACATACATACACACACACACACACACACACACATACATACACAAACACATGCATGCAATATTTCCTTAATTATGGGTGTTTCAGGACTTTTTTTTCATCAAGTCATACATTTATTGGAATGAAAGACCATCAGAATACCATGACCATGGTTTTTGGTTCAGCAGTGTAGATGAACTGCCATGATGAAATTTCTTGGGCTGAGGCAGCTGAGTAATTAGAAGTAGAAGCTACTACATACTCATACTTGGAAATGTTAGTCAATATTTTTCTTTTAAAGAAGGCCATTTTCAACAAAATGTGACCAAAAAAAAATCTTAAAAGCCGAACAGGTGGGGGAGTCCTGGACAAAAGAAGCAAGACTGAAGCTGATCTCCACTGTTAGGAACAAATACAAATGAACATATCGTTGAACAAAGAAAAAAGATTGGCCAAATATAAAGGCCTCATTTCCGTTCAGCAGCCATTTTGATTGTGCGGCGAACTTGAGGAGATAAGTGGTTTCTCGTTCTTCGTTTTCACTGTCCTAAATGTTTTTTGTTTTCACCTGAAGAAGACCCAAGAGGCTGAAATGCATTGTGTCTTGTCCTGTACTCTGTTTGTCTGTGTTGTTGGTGGTAACTAGCCCCCTTTCTTTCTAAACATTAAACTATGCTACAGTGGTAAGACTATGACATACATGGCACATGCATTTCCATTCAAAATGTATGCCTTACGATATTTTCTTTTCAGTGTTGTAAATGTTAGCAACTGTGTCACTGAGATTGACCTATACTTGTACATAAATCATTATGACTGCATCATTTTACGATTATCTGCATATACCAAAATTCTTTTTAAGTTGTAGCAAAATCATTTCATCATTCATTCCAAAGTTCCAAGAAACAATCTAAGTGAATAAATGATTTGAAGCTATTCCCATTGTCAGAGAGCAACCTGCACATTTGGTGGAATTGACCAACTGGACTGGCTTGCATCAAATATATGTTTTCTAATGCTCCTCTTTGTTATATGCCTGTATCAGTGAACTATACATCTCCACATCAACGCATCTGTCCTGAAAATTAACTACAAAATCGTAATGTTAAACTTTAATCAGGCTTCATTTTGCTTTTGAGAAACTTGTTTTATTGAGATAAAAATCTGTTAAAACTGCTCCTTTAAAAGCACTTCAAACCTAATTTATTAAAATAACTATTTTGATCCATAAACTGAATTCAGAATTATTAAAAAGCTATCACTGAGCTCTTTGATTCTCAATATTCCAGAGATTAGTCCTTAACAGAATCATGGAGAAATATACATTTAACTACATGTCAAATAGCACAGATGAGCCCCAGATTGCTATTCCACAGGCTAACTCATGTGTCTTCCAGCTACTGCCTTTGCAGTCCAGCAGATGGCCAATATAGGGACTACAGGTAAACTGACCACTGATTGGCTGATTCACATCTCACAATGTTGGCATTTGTCATGATTTTATCAATGATAGTGTGGAGAGCTATGTACCTACTACGTTCCTTGCTGCACAGTATTATGCTGCACTGTCTCTGCATTGTATAATGTAAATGTAAAAGAAATTACAGGAAATTAACTGGGCTCCACCTGTACATTGCTGGCCTGAAGGAGATCCATCATCTTCATCTGTTTCCCCTTATACCATCACCTCTATGCCAATCTTTCCATTACCTTCTCCTAAGCTGACCACCTCTTCAACTTCAATTTACCACACCTTGCACTGCAAGCAGTATCACCGTTCCACGTCCACTTTACCCACTACTTCCTCCCACCCTTACAACCCTTCCACTTTCAGGTTCTTGAACTTAAAGTAGCATCGTTTCAACATTCTAAGTTCCAAAGCACGATATGAATGGTCAAAAACAGATTCTTGGAGCGCACATATCACTGAAAACTGATGCTGCTACTGATTATATTGGTAAACAAAGTGGAGTATTTTCTGCAAAACCGCATCAATTATTTGATGTCATTCTAGCAAATATGTGCGCAGGGTGAATGAAAATCTGACACTGAAAAACATGTCAAGCATTATGTGATAAAAAGTTTTGATATAAAACTGTATCTTGCAGAACAACAATTTAAAGCACTGACTAGTACACATTTTTTGCACACAAGCAAACTGTAACAAAACACAAACACACACACAAAATCCATCAATCAAGGGAAAAAAAATCAAACATCATCTTAGTGCCAGATTTTACAACTGAATTCTATTAGTTTTTCTCTCTCTCAGTTGTTTAAAATCAGTTTTTGAAAGTAAACTGACTGTGAATTCAGCCACATTATTTTAGTGGACTTCTGGAAGTCACCGTTATTTCTGTATTTTGTTCAACTTCATTGTTTTCTGTCAAAGCCCTTGTTTACAGAATGATCACCTGCTAGTAAAAACTGAAGTTAATCCTAGTCTTATACAGCTTCAGCAAATGACTGATTAAAATCAGTTATTCACCTAGAATTTGTATTTACCAATTATTACAGGTTTTTTGACAGTTCAGTCTATGAAAGACTGACAAAAACATCACTTACTGATACTGTTTACCAAATTATTTCAAATTTGACCAGACATTGGCAGTGGGAAAACGGGCCACTAAACTTGCAGTTCATGACTTTTACTTTGTTTGATCCACTTGTTTCGTTACTAAGTTTGTCACACTGTTCATCAGTGGCTTTATGTTACATCATTTGTTCCTCTATGACATCATTTGTCATCCTGCCAGTGGCTTAGTTTCTTGCCCCTTTTCTCCTTAGGACAAAACTGTTTCATTTTACTGCATACTTATTGTTTTTCCTTTTTGTTTTAATGCCAGTAAAGTTATACTCAAAACCATTCTCAACACATTACTGCAGATGCTATTATTGTGGAATGACAGGCCAGATCCACACTTAGGCAGAAGCACCACTGAACAGATCTTAAACCGACACACCCCTTTGCAGTAAGCAGTTCTTCGGGACAGTGCCCAATGACTCTACATAGATTACAGGGAGAAGAAGAAGTTAAGGACAGATTGTTTTTACTGTTATTTTTGGACCTGGTGTAATCAGTCAGTCTCAGATTTGAAAATAAGATGACAATACTATCTAAAATACCAGGTACTCTATGTTTTATCAAAAGGGCACCACTAGGAAAGCAAAATAATTTTTCCTGCTGGGTCACTGCAACATATAAAATCAGCTATTGATCTTTTAATCTCCAAACAATGGCCAAAAAAACGGGCAATACAAACAATATAATTCAGCCCAAACACACACATACATAATAAACACACACATAAATTCATGCTCATATGCACGCATATCCATACCTAGACATACAGGCCCTGTGAAATAGTGTTATCTTTCACACACAAACAATGGAAAGATGCATGCCTCCACGCTTATAGTTTTCTTTTTCTCTCTACTCAATATTACTGGAGGGTACCCGTTTCTTTGATAAAACAAAATTGAAGCGAATGATGTACCTTTCGTACTTGGGACTCATCAATTGTTTGCCGACTTGAATCCAGCATCTGCAGTCTTAAGCTTGACATTACCTGGTGGATCTTCTCTAAGTAACCTTCCAAGGTTGTTTGCCCAGATGAAGCAGATGCAAGTCCAGCCTGATAGATATCCATCACTGAAGGCAAGAATGTCTGTGCACAGTGAATGTTGTCATCTTGGATTCTGTTGCCAACATTTCCACTTCCCCAAAATGCAAGAAGCGATCAATGATACCATCAGGGGAAAAGCTCCAGGAAAATATGCGACACCATCATAGCGGTGCCAAATTCCTGTGGAAAAAAAAAATATATATATATTTGCATCAAAAGGTAAAAATAAAAACACCTCAGAAGAGCGTACACATTCCACCAATGTGCAACAGATCATACATCCATCCTTAGACCTGGATTTACTTCACAGATTCATTTTGAAAAAAAAAAAAAAAAAAAAAGATGAAATTCTCCTAAAGCCGTATTCTATCCTACAAATTCTTTTTAATTGGTTTAGTTGTTTAGGGTTAATCCTGCCTAATGTATCCTGGATCTGCAATTTCATACAAATCCACACCAAAGTCTAACTGGTTTGTCCTGGGGACATACCGTATCATCTTTTTCTCGAGTTTGGTTAAAATTTGGGTTTTCAGTTTTTGTGTAATCTACTTTTTGAATAGACCAACAAATAAACCTACAGATGTGGATAAAAACATGTCAGGGGTAACAAATCTGAGTCAGTAAGTAAATGAAGTATAATTCAAATGAGGAGATCGCCAAGCAAAAGCATACTTCAATATGAGTTTTGATTTCTGAACAAGCAGGATTTCTATCCAAGGGCTTGGAAAGAAGAACCATTCATCATGTGTCAATGTTGTATAGGAAGATACTAGCACAAAAGGTAAGGGGAAATAACTGATGGGTCTTTGTTCCCCATTTGGTCGCCTGTGCTCAGACAGTCTCACAGACTGGTTGCTCATTGACAGATTGACTGACTGACAGACACGACAGACAGACAGACAGAGATCAAAGTAAAAAAAGCTTAGCATTATCAATGTTTATTTTCTTTTTTCACGGTTCTCAGCTGAGCTTCACAGTTGGCCATCAGCTGTTTTATAGATACAAACGCGTGATGAGTACGCAGCCTTTGCTTCTCAATTAACTTTCTGCCTACCTATTAATATTGTGTTACCTTATTCCTGTGCACCAAGTAAAATTAGCACTGATAACAAAACATGCAGAAACTTTGATAGAAAAACACAACTGAATTTCAGAGATATATGACAGACATCTTTGTGTATTCATGTAAAAATGTTTTATCTAAATGTTGATTTAGTTTTAGTGTGACAGTAAAGGACATGACATTCATGTTGCTTGTGGTGGTGGTGTTGGTGGTGTGGAGGTGAAGACAGGCAGACGGTAATAAGTGCAGGAACCAAGGGACAGCAGCCAGTCAAGAAGACACGGAGACGAAGCAGAGTTTTTGTCCTTTTATTGCCCTTCCATAATACGCTCAAACCAGGAACACAGCCCTGGGAGAGCTCTCTCTCTCTTTCAGCATTCAACGCACTAAGCACTCTCTCGTGAACACTGCCGGGGACACTCTGGGGAACACTCCAGGGCAACACTCTTCGCACTCAACGCAGTGCCTCAAATATATACAGGCGACCCGGACCGCAAAGGAGACAACACAGCGCCGCACTCAAAATGTGCCTCGCGAGACAGTAAATGACAAAATTTGTGCTATCTGTCGCAGCTTCTGCGTTGTCTAGCTTGCCGTACGTTCAAGGTATCCAAACATATTTGATATCAATGAAAACCTCAGAACCCAGGGAACAAAATGCAATAAGTCATATTTGACAATTCTGTAGCTGTGTAAAGTTATCAGTGATTAAAGTCCGAGATTGAACCCACTTTTAACGAGTTTACGTCATATTTTCCTTTATTTCGATGAAAAATACCAAACAGCATGAAACAATTTTGTAATGAATGAATAGCTGTCATTTTTTTGCTCTTTTTATACATATAAATTTCATTATCCAAGATGCCGTCCAAGCGGAGAACTTTGCATTTAAAATTTGATGAGAAAACACAACTTGCTTTATCGTCACATGGCCGTCGCCATGTGCTTTTAACACGATCTTCGATAAAATTTTATTCTGTTGGAATGGTCCATCGGATGATGATTTTTATATATTTTTGGTTGCTTCTATCATACAAATGGAGTCATTAAAAAGATTTCGATTGGGAAGTCTGAATTTCATAAAACAACAATTCAGATCGAAACTCCGTCGTCAGTCATTTCGTATAGTCGCAAACTTGTACAGAAAAGATCATAGGCATGCGATATATGAAATGAGAGCTTATGGACTTTACTTTTATGCGCGTTCATGGATTCTTTGGATTTTCAAATACTTTTTGTGAAATCAAGAATTATTTACAGTTTTGTCGGACAATTCAAAATGGCAGCAAGATTAATTTGGTCGAAATACCAGTTTTAGGGAAAATATGTGCTTCTCAATCCAACACGATTGTAATGAATAGAATACATTAATGTTTGAGACTTCAGCGACGAATACACAACTATGCAGGTTCTGAGGTATTCATGATTTAAGGAATTTACACAACAAAAAATGAGATTCAACCAAGGGAGGCAAGGGGGAAAGATAACTCATTAACAAAATATCTCGTTACAACGGGTGACCAAGAAATATACACTGTTAGCACCCAGCTACAGTGGTAAGTAGGCAAGATGGTGAAAACAGATATACTGAATGAAATCCTATTATGAATGTAAGTAAAATGAACAGAAATGAAATCCAAATAAGTTTTGAGTTCAATTTTTATTCAGTCAAGCATGAAGAACAGCTTGATAAACAGTTGAAGATAATGACCAATGCATGCACAGTGCTTGCTTGTTTTACTCGCAAGAAGGCCAGTGACTGCTTAATCAAAAAATGACTAGACACTTCATACTCATTTTCAAATAAACAGTAAACAAGTGGGGTAGGTTTTGCTCCCATAAGGAAACCTAACACAGAGCAACTTTTATTCAAGACTGGCACAGCCTTTCAAACTTGAATAAAGTCAGACAAATACAAAGACGAACAATCTAATAGTGGGGGGTGGGGGTGGGGGAACAAGCGCAGGCCAACAACTTAATTGTCTTCATAGTAATAACTTGGCAAAACTTTGGACTTAGGGAAGGGGGAAGGGGGTGGAAGGTTGAAGATGGAGAAACTGGGAACATGAATTTCAGAAAATATATTGCAGATATGAAACTCTTTACTAGCTGCATAAGGGAACCATCGCAATCCCTTTTGAGGACAGATATATTTGTATTGCCTGCTCCGAGGCCTTTCTCCCGCTGGGTCGGAACTCATCAGGGAGACACGGCTGGTTATATCTGCGCTCCTGGCGTCAAATAGAGACACACCACAGTTCATAATTCTGTGGTGTTCTCACCACCAAGGGTGCAAAAAAGAATCCAATAGCACCCCCAAGGCAGCCAGTGTGATGGGTAGTAAATGAAACCAAACTAAAGTGTGGGGAAGAGAAAAAGTTGCTGAAAAACTAAAGATATTATGCAAATAGTATAAAATGTAGGGGGCAATCTTTGAGCCTACGCTTGAGGATCCACCAAAGGATGCAAGGGAGATCAAAAGACGAACACAAAAACAGACAGAAACAATACAAATAGCCTCGATTTAATCAAAACGAAATTGGAAATGAAATGAGGCAGGGAACAGTAAACAATAAACAGTAAACAAGTGGGGTAGTTTTTGCTCCCATAAGGAAACCTAACACAGAGTAACTTTTATTCAAGACTGGCACAGCCTTTCAAACTTGAATAAAGTCAGACAAATACAAAGACGAACAATCTAATAGTGGGTGGATGGGGGGAAAGGGGGGGGGGGGGAGACAGCGCAGGCCAACAACTTAATTGTCTTCATAGTAATAACTTTGCAAAACTTTGGACTTAAGGAAGGGGGAAGGGGGTGGAAGGTTGAAGATGGAGAAACTGGGAACATGAATTTCAGAAAATATATTGCAGATATGAAAACTCTTCACTAGCTGCATAAGGGAACCATCACAATCCCTTTTGAGGACAGATATATTTGTATTGCCGGCTCCGAGGCCTTTCGTCTGCTGGGTCGGAACTCATCAGGGAGACACGGCTGGTTGTATCTGCGCTCCCGGTGTCAAATAGAGACACACCACAGTTCATAATTCTGTGGTGTTCTCACCACCAAGGGTGCAAAAAAGAATCCAATAGCACCCCCGAGGCAGCCATGATGGATAGTAAATGAAACCAAACTAAAGTGTGGCTCAAAGATTGCCCCCTACATTTTATACTATTTGCATAATATCTTTAGTTTTTCAGCAACTTTTTCTCCTCCCCACAGTTTAGTTTGGTTTCATTTACTACCCATCACTGGCTGCCTCGGGGAAATGGAATACTGAGAACAGCACAACTTGTAGAAAAGACTGGGCATATGTGTAGCATAAAAGAGGTCATTATGTGAGTACTGTTTGCTGCCAGGAGTTCCTGTCCTTGGCAAAAAGGCGCAGAAAAAAATCATCAGTGGGATTTCCACTAATGACAGGAAGATGAATGACTTTAACCTATAGTTCAACAAGCCCCCCCCCCCCCCCCCCCTTCCCCTTTTTTTTGTGTTGAGAATCCACACTGTACTCATACTCATATGTCAAGTTTCATTAATCAAATGATGTTTTTAAAAAAGGAAAAGATTTGAATGAGGTTATTGCCCTGACATGGGTGAGACCTGTGATTTTTAATATGACAATCAAAAGAATCAAATTATAAATCTTACTGATGCAAATTAATTTGACTGACAGCAACATTGTCATGGTACCGACACTGGTCCATCAGTGACACTGCCACTTGGACTGTTGACATTTTTATTCTAAATCATTCTGAAATCTATCACCACAACTGATGAAACACAGTCTCTGAATTGAACAAAATTTGCATCTGAAACAGATTTTCCTTGTTCACTGGCCTAAACACTTTTGCACTTGTCTATGGTGACGACCTGTACATGTAAGCTTTCTTCTTTTTTCTTTATCTTGCCACAAGGTAGACAAAAATATGCATGCCATCTGCAGTTGACATTAGCTGTCCATTTTGCATCTACATGGCAGTTTTGCTTTTCTATGCGAGTCTTGTACATTTAAACATGTTTTCATGACTGCATACCTTTTACTATTATTCAATTTCATTTTCTTACATATTCATTTATTTTTAAACTTCGGAATGATAAACCAGTCAGAGAGGCTGGTGCGTTTTGCATATCTTAGTCTTATCTGTATGGGTATGTCAGTAATTCAGCTATCATGTCATGAATTATCTCGTCTTTATTTCTTTTCTAGGACGTAATCTTCTAACTTGATCTGATGTGTTAGGAAGTGACAACTGAATTTGACAGTACTGAAACAGCTCTGTGTGATTGGCTGGGGTATATTGATTAATACTATAAAGTATAAACCAGGTGATTCAACTATTGGAACCAATTTTGTAATACACATGCTTTCCCCCTCCCCGCCTTATCTACTGTTCCTCTCTCACCTCCTTATATTCCTGTTCCTCAAGGGCCAGCGTCTCCCCCTTGTCTTTACCCCTTCCCTACCAACATATTTATGGAACTGAGCAAACTATGTATGGTTGGTTTGACAAGAGACAAGAATTGAACATGATCTTTACAGTTTGTATGTATCCTTTTCATGTATGTATTCTTAAAATGTTCAGGGTTTTCTTCTTTTTATGCATCACCACCATACTATGTTTTTGAATAAGTGTTTCCAAAAGCCCACACCCACATGCATGCGCACATGCATAAACATACATATACATGAATGTACACACACACACACACACACACACACACACACACACACACACACACTGTCACTTTGTCAAATCATGCAGACTCTTCACACATAAACAACAATTCAAGAAGAATGTTCATACTTGAGATAGTTGTTTTGTTGAACTCCGTTCAGAACAGTTTGATGGGTTCATATTTTTCTGAGTCTACAATAATAACTAATGATGGCAGAAATGAATTTTACCACTAAAAGTCGTTTTCTGATATATTTCTGTCCAAACAAATGCCTTATCTCCATTTTACGTGGAACACACTATTCATCAGAAATCTCTCTAAAAAAAAAAACTGAAGTGGAGAGGAGTCAACTCCACTTAATCCACCAGGAATACAGGAGTGGACTCTCTAAGTGAAGATGAAACGAACTTACTCCAACAGGCAGAATTCAGTTTTCTCTCTCCTTTTCCGAACTGGAAGGAGGAGGGAGAGTGTCCCAGTGTTTTGACAAAAAACTACTCTTAGTAGTAAAATTCATTTTCTTCATACTTACCTGTCCAAACAAATGCCAATATCGAAAAGGATTGTGGGCACTCTCACCTGAGAAACCAGATCAAAGTTGAGACTCAGACCACAACTCATCGCTGACCACAACTCATCCCAGAACTAGGTGCCAAACAGCTAAAAAGGCCGTAAGGCTCAGATGTTTCCAAGAAATTAAAGGATTATCACCTCTCTCCTTCATGGATATACTAACATGAGTAAAATATGATAAAGAAAAGGAGTCAGGATCAGAAAAAGACCCATTCAAACTGTCTTTAAACTGTCTTTACAAGAAAATGTAAGTGATTGCTGCCTACCTGGCAGGGTCATTCACACTGAGACACACCATGCTGCTTAAAAAAAGATGAAGTAATGTGAATAAACACAAACACATCAACTTAATGTGTTAAAAGGATCAATACATATGTAGTCAACAAGCATAACAGGCATGTCACTGGCATGCACATGTGAAATGATGTGAGGGAGTTTCACAGGCACCAAAATTCAAGTGGTAAAAGATGCCAGGATCCAAATTAAAATGAACAAACAAGGTGTGCCAGACAGCCAAATATAAATCAGCTAATAATGTATAAATAAAGGGGCTACAACACCATTCCTAGATGCATGCGCCAACAAAAATGCTGTCAACTTTTTTCTTCTCTCTAAAAAGCTGTAAAGAAACTAACCCAGGCAAGTACCCAGGCTATTGTGTGGGTAATGCTGTGTCTGAAAACTCACTCTCAAAAGGCACGTGCCGAGAGAAGGGGTCCCCTCTGGAATCAGTCCAGCAGTGTGCCACACTCAAATTAATGTGGAGTTTGGTCAAAACAACTGTGAGCATGTACATACACAGGCACAGCCCCCAGGTGGCTCAAGTTTGTCACCAACAAAATATAGTAATAGAGACTCACTTTGGATTTATTTTTCTCCTTTTTTTCCATTTTCTTTTTTCATAAAGTAGCCCTGTGAGTCACAACTAATCCTCCTAAAAAGTTCAGAGCCCCCATGTCTTCTGCCATGTCTCTAAAGTAAAACCTGCCAGAGGTGGTCATCCATCTCTAACCAACAGCCTGACATATGTCAGAGACCACAATATTCCGCTAGAGGGCACAACTGGTGGAAAGAGCCTGGACGTCATGTTCCCTGTCAAAGAGGTTTCTGTCCATAGATATAAGCCTGGTGGATGACCTATCAAAGCCAGGAGCTTATCTTCTGGGGTTTCACTGCGGCTCCCATCATGCCACACCATAGGGCACATGTAACAGGAATCTGACTGTACTCTGTGAATAAACTTTCAGTGCTCTGACAGGACAGTTAACGTGCTCCACCTTCAAACATCTGCACTTAGGACAGGATGACAAAGAAGCCAGCAGACGCAAGATCAGAGGCCGCTCTTCAGGCTTTGCAGTTTGGGCTAGAAAAGTCTGGCATGTGGACGAAGTGACTGAGCCATCACTGTGCCACTTCAAGTACTACGTGTCACTGGGGAGGACATAAACTCACTGACCCTGCAAGCCAAAGCTAGGGTGACCAGAAAACAGGTCTTAAGGGTGAGGTTCCTGACAGAGCATTCGGCGATGGCCTCATCCGCCGACGCCAGTTATTCCAGGACAATGGATAAGCTCCATTTTGGACACCTGCTTAGACTTGGGAAGTGCAATGCAGCGTATGAGATCCCTCTTTTTTTATTTTTAAATTCAGACAGGAAGGATCATAGCTATCAATGTCTCCAGCCATCAGTCAGAAGGTTTAGGCAGTAGGTGCTCTAAAGCCTCTCAAGGTGCTGGCTTTCTTTCCTGACATCTGAAGATCCTTAACAAAATGGCCAACATCCTCAACCAAGGCCACTATCGGGGAGACGCCAGCCTGAGGACACCATTTTGTCAAGATCCTCCATTTATTGTTGCACATTCTTAAAGTGGACTGTCTTTGGCCAACCATGATCTTCTCCATGTCTGAAGGGCAGGGATCTCTGTTCCGAGAGTAGTTAGCACCAGAGGATCTGGTACCAGTGAAATAAAGACCTACGCTGATCATTCCATATGGTCACAAACAGGTTCATATGAGGTCCAAGACACTAATATCTGTCTAATGTCACTTTAACGTGAAAAGACGTTAAATCGGAGAACAACAACACTAAATATGGAATGAAAGGCACTCTTGTTGAGCATCCACTCTGATGGGAACACCCGACCTTTCTGGACAGTATCTGCTAGCACATTCAGCTTGCCTGTGATGCGTCTTACAGGAACTAATTCCATCAACTAGCAAGAAAGCAGCAGAGACACTGCCAGATTGATCACACACACACACACACACACACTCACACATGCAGGTAAGGTCTGGTCTCCTCTTCTATCCCCCCTCCCCCCACTAATACACCCACACATGCACACAAAGGATGACATGATGGGTTATTGTGTATGCTAATCAAATATTATATTTGACATTGGATTACACTGTCCCAGTTTCATGTAGGTGTACATATATTTCTTCATGATGAAAGCACAATCTGCATAAAACATTCATTTTGAATTTGCTAACATCTTTGGGTTTTCTTTTTTTTTCTTTGTTGTTTATTTTGTGATCATTTCTCTTCTGTAGACATGTTTTTAAGATGTTCCCACTTCAGTGTCATATTAAGTTTTCTTGTCAATTGTTTTCATCCTAAAAGTTTGAGTCTATTCTACAAGCATTATGCAATATTTTCGTATCGTAGCTGGGTGCCAACAGTACATTTCTTGGTCACCTGTCATAGATGAGATGTTTTGTTCATGAGTTATTTTTCCCCCTTACCTCTCTTGATCGATAAATCTCAATTCTCTTGTGTAAACTCTTTAAATCATGAATACCTCAGAACCTACAAAGTTGTATATACGTCGCTGAAGTCACAAAAATTAATGTACTCTATTCATTACAACCATGTTGGGCTGAGAAGCCCATATTTTCTCTAAAACTGGTATTTCGCACAATTAATCTTGAGCCATTTTGAATTATCCTAACAACCATAAATAATTCTTGATTTCACAAAAAGTATGAGAGAATCCAAAGAATCCATGAATGTGCATTGAAAGTAATGTTCATAAACTCTCATTTCTTATATCGCATGTCTATGATCTTTTCTGTACAAGCTTGCGACTATGCAAAATGACTGACGGCACCGGTCCCTTGAGCAAGTCGCCTTCTTTGTTGATTGTCAGAGTTCTGATCCAAATTGTCATTTTATGAAATTTGGACTTCCCAATCAAAATCTTTCTAGTGACTCCATTTTGTATGATAGAAGCAACCAAAAATATGTAAAAATTATCATCCCATGGACCATTTCAACTGAATAACATTCTATCGAAGATCATGTTAGAAGCACATGGCGACAGCCATATGGCATGAACGCAAGTTGTGTCTCCGATCAAATTTTAAACACAAAGTCCTTCGCGCAGATGGCATCTTGGATAATGAAATTTATATGTATAAAAAGAGCAAAATGACAGCTACTCATTCATTACAAAAATATTTCATGCTGCAGGAGGCTTGTACAGAAACTGTCTGCAAGTGGAGTTAAAGGTAAAGTACTAAACTGGGTAACAGATTTGCTCGGTAACAGGAGACAAGAAGTCGTCATCAACGGAGCCAGTTCATCAGAAGGCAGTGTGACAAGTGGTATTCCACAAGGATCTGTGCTTGGGCCGCTGCTGTTTGTAATCTACATAAATGACTTGCCTCGGGGGCCAGAATAGCTCAGTCAGTAGAGCGCCGGACTCGTGATCCTGGTGCTGCGGTTCGTATTTTGGTACAGGGCGATTTTTCCCTCGGAGTTAACATTGGTTCTGACTCCATTCCCCATATAGTCCTTCGAATGAGACTATAAACCGAGGTTCTGTGTGTGAATGCACACACAACATCTTGCACACATGTAAAAATCCCATCACCGACTTTCGGAAGGGAAGGCCAGTTTGGCCGTTGGTATGGATGAACGTTACACGTGGCATGCACCTTCCCCAAAGATGGAGTATGGCTGCCTTAATGGTGGGATAAAAAACGGTCATACACACAAAACTCCACTGCCTGTCTATACAGACAGTGTCTGCAGGAGTATCAGCCTGCGTACGCAGAAAGAAAGAAAGAAAGAAAAGACTTGCCTAGAGAGTTGAAGACTACTGCTAAGATGTTTGCAGATGATATGAACTTTATGTGAGAAGCGATACTGAGAACGGTCCGACAGATCTCCAAGACGACTTGAACAGCTTACAAGAATGGTCCGACAAATGGTTATTGTGTTTTCACCCAGTCAAATGTTGTGTTTTGAAGCTTAGTCAGGGTAATGAAAATGAGTATTTCATGGGGAAAGAGTCAGATGGCAACAAAACAAGAGTGAGACTGTCGTGCATTGCACGTTTCTTCCAACCGTCATGTTCAAGGTCCATTTTGTCTACAGGGAAGAATTTGTGTAGGGGGTTATTTTGTTCAATGATAGCCTTAAGCAGTGTGTCATATTTAAAAAAAAAAAAAAAAAAAAAAAAAAACAGCAACAAACTTAGTTTTACTTAAGCTTTTAAAATCTCTGCAACCAACCTTCCAGCTGCACTGTCATGTGTTTTCCATGTGAACTCAGATTGCACGTGGTGTTTCATGCAGGCTGAGTGAACTTCCTCTCACCTGCCGATCAGGTTTTGGAAGCCAACCGGAGGAGTCAAGGTTGGTATGGGATAGAGGGCGGTGGCATAACGTGTCGGTACAAGTCGTATGTTTGCGTATTTTTTTTTGTAATGGTATTTATGTGAGGGATCCATATCCCTCGAACAGCCACTACTGTTTCACCTTTGAGGGAAACTGCTTTGTGTCTTTGTTGGAGATCCATATCTCCTGGCTCTTAGCATCAGGTTTTCACCCTTGGGTGGGAACCGAACCTTAGTACTCCGTACGAGTGCTGTGTCATCTTCTCTAGCTGCTTTTTGTTAGTATACCTGTGATCTGTATCACAGTCGTGAATCCCTGCATTCATGTAGAGGCAGCAGCCTGTTTTCTAACTTCTTTGGTCCTGACTAGGGTTTAGATGTGAGCTGTGCAGGGCTTTATTGTTGCAGTTCCTCAGGAAGTCTTGTGTCTACAAGTGTCCCGTGTCTACAAGTGTCCCATTCACAAGTCCAGTTGGTGAGTAAGTTGTGTAGTTGGTTCATATTTACTTTTCTTTTAATATTTATTTCCAAATCTATTTTGAAGAATTAGTTTGCCTCCCTGCTATTACTTTAATTCTTTCATTATTTATTTTGTTGTGTCTGAGTATATTTTCATTTATCATTTTATTACCATTTTGTTTACACCAACTTTTAATTATTCATTTACTACCATGTTTTTTTTTGTTTTTTTTTTCCATTTACAGCAGTGGGCGTGTTATTCAATTTCCCTTCCAAATATGTAGTGTTGTTGCGTTTTGCGTGTTGTCGCATGTCTGCACCATATTCCAGGTCATGTGTTTTGTCACCCGTGTTTTGTGCATAGGTGGTCGTTTATTGTAAATGCGCTTGGTCCAGACTTAGGTTTTTACTTTTCCATTTTTTGTTGTTGATATTCTTGTAAATATTTCGGGCGCTCCTAAGTTATGTTGCGCTGTTAACGCTTCCAGCTTTTGTGTCCGAGAGGAGAGTCATCCCGAGGGAGATGATTCACATTTCTTTTTTTTTTTTTTATAGCTCAAGGGAGCTAACCCTGAGTTGTTTCACATAATCGGTTGTGAACGTTTATTGGGTATATGTATGTAGGCAAAGTGTCTGAACTGGGGGAATTTTGTATTTAATACTATTTGAGAACTGATATTAGCAAGCGCTCTGCCAGTGCGTTCTGTGCCTGTCCTTGTTACTCTCTGTAATGGATGTATGTGCTTACGGTTTTTGCTTTGCACCTGTTTTATATGGGAAACCATCTTTTGTGTTTTCCAGGACTTGTTTTTTTTTTTTCCCTCCTTTCCCTCACCAGCAGCTGACTTTTTCTGTGTGCCGCTGCTGCTGCCACCGACCTTGCAGCTGTTGCCAGTCTCGCCGCCTTTGCGTTTCCTGCTGTTGCCGCCGTTGGTACCACAACTGCTGCTGTGACTGTGGCTTGACCCCGCCGCCTCCTTCATCTTCTTCGTCGCCCCCATCATCCTTCCCCATTCCTCTTTCAGTCTTCAGTCCCTTCTACTCCTCGCCCCTCTGGGGTACCTGCAAGGACCTCACCCTGGGTCAGAGTGAGGACGCACCAGTCTGCCGTGCGCCGTCTTTGGAGAGAGGACCTCTCCACCCTGATCTCTTCACTTTTGTGTTGCACCAGTGACCCCACTCTCTACCCCTACAGCTTCGTGGGTCACTGGTGCCACTGCTCTCTCCTCCGCATACAGTGTTGGACGGCTGCCACACCCGTGTGCCTGATTTGAGTGCAACTCACCTTCACCCTTGATCCTTCGTGCCCTCGTTGTGCGTAACTGTATCTCCTTGGAAGGAGATAGGATGCTATCCTGTCTGTGACTTGGTGTGCTCTCTGTGGGGCAGGTGCGCTCTCCCTTTGCCGGACCCGCGCAGGACTGCCTCACGGTTGAGGCTTTGGGGGGGGGTCGGTCCGTAAGTCTGGCATCCATGTATTTTAATTATTGCAGAGATAAAGGACAGGCATTACATCAATTTTGTCAGCAGAGCGCTTTATAATTCTATTATAGTTATGCTTTCCTAACATGAATGTTTTGTTTTGTATTTCCAAGTTTAAAGGATACTTGCTTTCCAGGGTTGTCGCCGCTGTATGTTGCATTTTTGTTGTTGTTGTTGTTGTTTTTTTGTGCAGGCTTCCAGATTATCGTGCCAGGTTTATCCATGCACTGTTTATCTACCTTTCTGTGGTGAACTGTTCCTTCACCTGTTAGACTTTAAAAACAAAAGAGGGTGAAATTAATGTTGGATGTTTAATTACAGTCCTTAGCAGTTGAACTCCCCCAGTACACTACCCATTCTAAGGGTATTGCCCAAGACGCTTATTTTTTTTTTTTTTTGGCCTTTCTTGTTT
Organism: Conus betulinus; assembly: GCA_016801955.1. NCBI lineage: Eukaryota > Metazoa > Mollusca > Gastropoda > Neogastropoda > Conidae > Conus > Conus betulinus. The sequence goes on from JADBJO010001847.1 coordinate 317,972, forward strand.
AATGATCCAGTCCTAAATTTTCTCCTGCTGAACTGTAACCCTGTCTAATCCCACTGGCTGTTGTCTTTGATTTACTGCTTGGCAATTCTGATCACCCCTAGTTTTTTTTTAAAGGGATCAGATTTTGGCAAGCATTCCTGTTTTTTTTTTTTTTTTATCTTCCTTGACCCCTTTGATCGCATTTCAGCTCCACCTTACCTTCTGGCCCAACCCAGAATCTGGCCAGGACGTTAACATCAGTTGCGAGAGTGTTTGATTTTTTTTTTTCCCTTTTTGTGTCCCTTCCATTTATTCACAGTCCTATGAAGTTACTATAAGTGTATACCCGTCCTTATATATGTATGTAAACGTGGTGTGAACATCTATGTTTTTTTTGTGACAGTAAAGTTCTTTTTTTTGTACTCGTATTTCCGTGTTTGGATTTGGTGTTTGCGCGGTTAGCGCGATTGAGCTGGGATTGATCATAGCGTTTCCCTTGAACAATTATCAAGTGACTTCACCCACATGACAGAGACTAAAAGAAACTAAAAAGGAAAACGATTTAGGCATCATAGTGGATAATAAACTCTCGTTTAAAGAGCAGGTTGCTCAGACTACATCAAAGGCCAACAGAATAGTTGGACTTAAAAACACCAATCCTTTGATTATCTGTCCGAAAGAACTTTTGTGCTTTTGTTCAAGAGCATGGTCAGGCCACTGTTGGAATATGGTCACAGTGTTTGGCAACCGCATTCCAAAGGTTTATGTAGTGACACTGAGGATGTGCAACGTCGTGCAACGAAAACACTGAGCCATCTCAAAGACAAACCGTACCCCGAGAGAAGGAAAATTCTTAAGCTTCGGTGTCTTGAGCACCGCCATCTTCAGGGTGATATGATCAAAGCCTATAGATACCTCAATGGAATGTACAACACCCAGAAACCTATGTTTGAAAAGGACATGAAAAGCCAGTTACGAGGAAACTCAATGAAGCTGAAGAAGAGTAGAAGCAAATTAGCAATTAGAGCAAAATTTTTCTCAAACAGGATCAATAATACTTGGAACAATCTCCCAGAGTCAGTGGTTTCTGCAACATCAGTGGATGCTTTCAAGAGACGACTTGATGAACACTGGAAGAATCTACCCTCTTTGTATAACCCTACCCGCCAAGAATAACTTCTGAAAAACTGAGCTTGCATGTAATGCTAAAAACCAAAGTCAGAATTAGATAGACGAACAGGCTCTTTAAAAGTAGAGCCTCAAGCACTCTTAATACTATACTATACTATACTATACTATACTATACTATACTATACTATACTATACTATACTATACTATACTATACTATACTATATATACTATAATTTGAAAAGTAAAACTCAATTGTGTTCATTTTCTACAAGGCACAATTTTCCAGAAGAAATGGAAAGCTTAATACAGTGTGAATGGGGGTATCTGGGATATTTTTCTAGCCATGACTCTAATGCAAGAAGTGTTGCAATTTTTTCTATTAACAGTTTTGAATACAAAATAAAAAGGGATCAGAAAAGCATTAGCTTAAGTGTCACAGTCTCATGGTTTTGGGAGAAATAAAACCAAATGACTTTCTTTTCATCAATGCATATGGACCAAATAGAGATGAGTCACTCTTTAATTTCACTCTGAATCAACAAATCACAGATGTAGGTGTTGGCAAAGTAATAACGGGAAGATTCTAATTTAATGCTTGATGCAGAAAGAGACTATTATAATGATAAACATGTTAATAATCTGAGAATGAGGGATGTGAAAGATAAAGCAACAAATAATCTTGAATCAAGTTATCTATGGAGGGATATAAATTAAGACTGTAGTAGATACACATGGAAAAGGAACAATCCTCTTCAACAAGCAAGTCTCCATTTTTTTTCTCATCTCACAGAAGTTTCTTTTGCTGATGATGTAGATATTGACTATGGTTACTGGACAGATCACTCTATGTATACGTTATGGTTATATAGTCTGGTCAAAGAATTAAGTGTAATACTTTTTTGGCATAATAACTAGTTGTTCTTACAGGACAAGGCCAATCTAAATGAAATAAAGAAAAAGACTGACACTATCAGACAAGAATATGCAGTTAAGCCCATATACATGAGATGCAGCAAACACAATTCCACTGTCTGAATTGTAACTTTCTACTCCTGATGGTATGTTTTTTTTTTTCTTTTTGTTGATGAAAATAAGATTAAATACCATCTCATACTCAACAATGAAGAAGAGATAAATGAACGAAGATGAGTACATATTACAATCAGATCTATAACAGCTTGCTTCCAAAAACATCTAAAAACCAATCTTTTCACTGAAACAGTTTTGACAATAATGTTCTTACATGTGTACAATAAGTTAGTTGTTATATGTAAATGAACGAAGTATGAACGGTATTGAAGTGCAATAAGTAGTTCTCAAACTGAATTGCAATATATATGTAGTATTAATACTATCTATTGTTATTGCTATTAAAACTATTATAAAATCTTATAGTGCTGATCAGAAAATGTGAGCAACGCCCTAAGAAACACATCAAAGTATAAGTCAAGAAGCACTAGAAACTCACACATCAGTGTTATTATGTCACCATTTTGCTTGTTTCATTTGTCATTTTGCCAGTTTTGTTTTACAATATTGAATAAAGGTCAATCCAAAATTTGTTAGAAACTGTCACCATGAACACCTTATCAGCAATCATGACAATGGACTTTACTATAGTGAAATCAAGAATTTCTCTGGTACAATTAATTAACTTCATCTACAATGTGACCCTGTTGTGCAATATCTGTGTGAAAAGTAGTCATTTCATCATCACTTTTCATATATAGGAAACTCTCTCCTTCTGTCTTTCCTTTGATTGATTCTAAGCACTTGCGGCAATTCTTTTAACTCTGAGCACAGTACATACACATGGTAATGAAACTGAATTTTCAAAAACTACAGATTATGAAAGACAACTGATATGGTCATGATCCCCAGACAACTGATATGGTCATGATCCTCAGACAACCACAAATTTTCTGATTGAAGACCCAAATCAGTTCCTCTTTTCTCCAAAAGACTGATGCTCTGAAAAAGCCAGTTTCTTTCGATAACTTCTAATTTGCTAAAATATGACAACTATTGCAAGCTGAAACAGGAAGATTCATTACAACTTTTTTTTCTTTTTGTTTTTAGTTGATTTTCCCCCCCTAATATGTAGGGAGATTGCACTTACCCACAACTAGAAATCTGTACAAGTCATCTGAAGTCACAAAAAAGTTGGAATGCGAACTGCTTAATTAAACAGAACCTCTAAGAGATCAATACCTCGATCAATACCTCTGTTTTCTAACTTATCTAAATATAGATCTTTTAACTCTTTATCAAATTAAGAAAAAATTCACTGTCCAAGATAGCAGAATTTTGCTGGTTAAAAAGAAACTATTTCAACTAAGAACAGAAAAAAACAAGGCAAAGATTGTGTGGTTGCATCATTAAGAGGAGGTGTATAAAGATGTGGAAATATAAAAAGAAATCAATTCATTTTCTTGCACATACCTGTCTGACCCTTCTTTTGTTCAGGTATAAAGAACCATCGATCAACAACCACCTGATCACGGCCCTGCACCATCTTCTGCAGTACCCTGCGCCAATTGGCGCATCGTGTCTGAAAATGGCGCATTGAATTTTCGTATCGTGGGTCAATGGGCGCATCGATTTCTGAAGCAGTGCACCAACCTTCTTTCGATTTCACTGCCAAAGTTGCTCAGAACAACATCGTCTTCGCACAAAGCAGAGCCCGGTAAAACTTCAGCGGGGATTATTTCCCTTCCGAAGGGAAATCACTCTTGCAGAGAGCTTGTTCTCAGAGTACAGCTACTTTCGCAACAATCTGCTTGAAGATCGTACAATACAATCGTTAGATTTCGAGCACTTTCCCGTAGAAATGCCGCCTAAGAAGAAGTTAAAACCCCTTGAGGGGCAAAAAACTTTGTTTCAGGCGTTCTCTCGTGGATCAGCTGAGGTTAGTACTGACTGTATTCCGTCTACATCGACCGCATTAGACCCACCACCCGATGCCACCGCATCAAAACCCGCGGAGACTGCTGACGCTGAAAAAGAAGCAGCAGACACTTTCAGGTCGCGTGGCTGCATTCCTTTCCCTGGTTAAGGTATGAGGATGGCGTCATGTTTTGCCAGGACTGTCGGGCATTAAAGTTTTCAAACACTTTGGCTCAAGGTACCAAGAATTTCCGCACAAGCACTCTGACAAGGCATGTTAGTGGAGGTGATCATCAGCGCGCTATTATTGCTCCAAAAGAGAGAAAGCAGATGGCTACAGCATCGGAGAAAGCTCTGTCAAAAGAAGAAGAAGCAGTTGCCGTCGCGATGCAGACCGTATTTTTCCTTGTCAAAGAAAATCTTCCCCTCCATAAATATCAGCCTCTGATCAAGTTTTTGAAGATGTTGAAAGTCCCCAACATTGAACACTTGCAATGTGGAGAAAAGACTGACTATTCCAGTGCCACATCTG
>JADBJO010001847.1:327500-369958 GCA_016801955.1 Conus betulinus
TGTCTGTCTGTGTACTTGTCTGACTATATTCAAAGATTGAAAAGGCTGTGCCAGTCTTGAAAGGATGTTAAATTTTTCTCCAGTTGTTCTTTCTGAGTAGATGTAACCAGTAGAGGGTATATAGGCAAGCTTGGAACATTTGGGGGAGGGGGGATGTTTCCATGTTTGTTCTGCATGCTCTGTGCTGTCATATGTGCCAGGCGAATTCATGCTGTAGGCAGCATTCCTTTGGAGTTGTTGGCGAGTGTTTGTTTCATCATGGTTGCAAGAGGTACCTTACTTGTTTGTTATTTACTGTTTACTGTTCCCTGCATCACGTAAGATTTCCTTTCAATTTAATCAAGCCGAGGTTACCTGTATTTGTTACCGTTTACCTGTGTATTGTCTGACTATACTGTGTTTGTTTCCTCATGGGAGCAAGAGTTACCCAACTACCAATAAAGAACCAGGTACTTTGTCAACCAGTAAAGAACCAGGAATCACAAATTGCCCATTTAAAGTGGCCTTTCAGCTCGCGTTTTCTGACAAGGTAAAAGCACAATGAATGTACTTGTACTTGTACTTAGTAAGGATAATAATTTAACTTTCTTTTTTTTTTCTTCTCCCTTTTTTTTTTCTTCTCCCTTTTTTTTTTTTTTTTTTTTTTGCCAGCATATAACTATATACCTGTTTACCCATACAATTTCGTCAAATTTTGTTCCCATGATGGCAAAAATAGGACGAATAAGATGAACTTAATTAAAAAAAAAAAAAAGGAAAAAATGCTAAATAAGATTCTCAAGTAGCAACTGCACTTGCAGACTCTAACTGTAGGACAGGAAAGCTGACCAAAGAGTGGCATCTCTGCAAACTTCTGCATGCGAAATGACGAGGAGCTCTGCCAAATTTTCAAAACGCTCAGAAATGCCGAAAAAATCAGCGAGAGAGCATGCATCTATGCCAAAGTATGCTTATGAATCAGTTGAAAGTAATTAGTGTCAGAAAAAATCTATTCCACTGTCATTAATGTAAGATTAGGCAGTTACTACCTGGAAGAAGTAGACATGTGAAAACGAAATTTGTTCTTAACCCTGGCATCGATTACAGACATACTTTCATTAGGCTCAACAAACGTTATTGTAACTATTGGCTGAAGCAGCATTTGCACATTCTCTCAGCAAAATAACGAAGTAATGATCAGTTTGGAAAAGAAAAACCTGGATCAGATGGAGTAATCAGGATGCAGTTTTACCAAAACATATGTGGAAACAATTGTCCAGGACTTTTCATGATTTCAGGATCTCCGGACAAACATTGAGGTCAAATTTCAGTTTCCGACATTTCTGGGATATGTGGTCTCATCCATGCACACACACACACGCACACACATGCACACACATGCATATGAATCAAAATAACATTTCTTTTTTGCTAAATCGTCAGGTTCCCTTCCCACCAGAACATTTTAACTCACTTCTTTCACCACTCAATTCTACATGCATATCATAAGAAGCTGTGTGCACAACAGCAACAACAAATAAAAAAGAATAAGCATGTCTGCAAGCATCAGTCACAGACAAATATACTTTTAATGACCAATATATTTCAACTACAAAAATAGTTAAACAATTAAACAAGAAACATTGAAACTTCTTATACAACCACAATAACTGCTAAGCAACAGATCATAAAATGATTCATAGTCTTTGTTCCTCTTTTAAGCATTATTTAGCTAATGACGGCTTACATAAATGAAAACATACAATTTCCTTCTTTTTTTTTTTTTTTAAATGCAAGAAAAAAGAATACTCACGGAAGTGATTTCGTTGTCGTATTACTCTGTCAGGGGAAAAAAAATCAGCTTTATCCATGTCACTACATGTCATCAAATCAATCTATACATAAATCCTCACAACTTGAAACTCATGGCACCTCCATAATGAAATCTTAAACTTACTTATTAAAAGTTTCCTATGAACTAACTCTATGCAAAATCATCATCATTATCATCTCCAATGAAAATTATACAGTGGCATCTGAACCAGGGGAAAGAGATGGGCTGGGGACCAGAGGGGGGGGGGGGGGGGGGGCACTGCCAACCTCCCCCTCCCGTCCTCCCCCATGAAAATTATGGGTGGGGTAGAGTCTGGCCGTCCAATATTTGAAGCCAAAGAAATACTAAATAAACAAGATATAAAAGCATGTCAGTGCATTAACTGTGTGTTACTGAACAGCATTTTGGATAATAAAAAAAAAAGATATGTGAAGTGTATGTGATAGTGAATGCCCCCCCCCCCCCCCCTCTCTTTCTCTCTCTCTACACAAATTAGGGATATATCAGAGCTGTACACACACACACACACACACACACACACACACACACTTTCATGAAACTTTTGGAGGATGACAGTCCCCTCCACATTCACCCCTGAATATTTGTCAGAATGTTTGTCAGGTCAGGCAGCCCTCCCCCCTCCTCCCACCCCCATCACCAAAAGCCAAATATCTCCTGATGCAACAGTTATAAAATAATGGAAACATGATCACTGTATCCAATCGCCCTGCATTTTTTATTCACATGTTTCAGTGATGTTTTCCACTTCTATGGTGACAGTCATTGCACAGACTTTTAGTGTCACTAGACTAATGGACGCTGTCAGGGGTCTCTATTACACCAGGGTATCAACAGACAGAGAAATGTAATGCCAAGAGTATGTCAAGGCCATTACTGCCGTTACTGTATGCCATCTCCTTTTCAGGCCATTCCCCACGGAAATTCTTTTTAGCCTCTAGTCTAAGACTTAAGTTTTAACTTGTTGGATACCGTTTTGACAACATGGCAGCAACAACCCTAGCAGCAACAACCCTAGCAGCTGGGCAGCCCCCAGCCAATAAGGTGCTGTTCCACCATGACTTGCCCTCTTCATTGGGTGCCTGGAGATAAGGAAAACATCCACCAAGCAGGTTGTAAACTACCACACCAGGCAACAAGAAAACTTCAAGAAAGGGATCAGTACTGTCCAGACAATGATGTCTGTGACTGAATGTGGACACTGCCACCCTGCAGGAAACACAGCTGACTAACACAAGCACACTGAAGAAGAAGGACTAAACCTTCTTCTGGCAAGAAAAGAGCTCTGATGCCCCAAGGGAGTATGAAGTAGGTTTTGCAGTAAAGAACAGCCTGCTGAGTGTGACAGAACCAGGCAGTGACAGCTCAGAGCAACTTCTGACTCTCCAACTCAGCACCACCGAAGGCCTTGTCACCCTTGTCAGCGTATATGCTCCAACTCTGTCCACCACTCTGGATGCCACAGACGAGTTCTATGAAAATCTTGTATCTACTACAAGGAACATCCCTAGTGCAGAACAACTTGTTCTCCGGGGCGACTTCAATGCCAGAGTGGTGCTGACAATGACTTGTCCTTTGCCTTGGTTCCTTTGGAGTGGGGAAAACGAATGAGAATGGACACTGACTGCTTAAGTTTTGCACCTGTCATGAACTGTGCATCGCTAACTCGTTCAAGACAAAGCCTCAACACAAAGTCTCCTAGAGACACCCACAATTAAAGCATTGGCACCGACTGGATCTGATCCTGGTAAGACGCTCCACTGTCAAAAACCTTCTCCAAACTTGTTCTTACCACAGCATGGACTACAACAAGGACCACTCCCTGGTATGCTGCAGGATCAGGCTGCAACGAAAGAAGTTCCATTGCTTAAAGAAACCAGGGAACTTTCGTATCAACGTCAGTAAGATGTCTCAGCCAGATCTTGTGTAACAGTTCACAGAGGCCTTTGAGAGAGTAAAGGATGCATTGCAGCCTGGAGACGCTGCCACAGAGAGATAGCAAACTTTACGAGACACCATGCACTGCACTGCCCTAGCTACCTTTGGGAAGAAAACTTCAAATTGTCATGACTGGTTTGAGGCCAAATCATTAGAGATGATTCCCATTATTAAGGCCAAGCACGCCACACTCGTTGGGTACAAGCGGTCACCCAACTAGAACCTGCAGATCCTCAGGGCTACTAGGAGCAAGGTTAAAGTTAATGTCAGGCACTGCACCAAAGAGTACTGGACAGAGCTCAGTGAAGAGATAAAGACAGTGCTGAAAGAGACAACATCAGAGGGATGCATGGCAGCATCAAGAAGGCACTGTGACCTATGCAGAGCAAGACGGCTCCCCTCAAATCCTCCACTGGGGAAGTAATCAGTGACTCCAGCTAGCAGATGGAGAGATGGGCACAGCACTAGTCCAACCTCTACTCCAGAAGGAACACTGTGACCTCTTCAACCCTTGATGCCATCAAGTGCAAGCCAGTCACGGAACAGCTTGATGTACAGCTGACCATGGACGAACTCAGCAAAGCCATTGACAGCCTAGCATCAGGCAAGGCACCTGGCAATGACGGCATTCCTCCAGACCCTATCAAACACAGCAAGACTACCTTTCTGCACCCCTTGCACACAGTCCATCAGTGCTGGAATGAGGGAGTGTACCACAGGACATGAGGGATACCAATATTGTCACCCTGTACAAAAACATGGGCGAGAGAGCAACTGCAATAACTACAGAGCATCTCGGGAGCAACTGCAATAACTACAGAGGCATCTCTCTTCTTAGCATCAAAAAGGGTAAAGTCTACCCTCGTGTCCTCCTGATCCGCCACCAGAAGCTGGCTGAACATGTCTCTGTCAGAGAGGTCCATGGTTGACATGCCCTTCTCCCCTTGCCAACTCCAGGAGAATATGGAGAGCAGCGAATGTCCCTGTATGTCGCTTTCACCAACCTCACCAAGGCCTTCAACCTAGCTGGCAGAGATGGTCTTTTCAAAGCTCTCCAAAGGGTCTGTGCAGTTTAATTGCAAGCTCTCCAAGTCCTTTGACAAAAACACAGCGGTGGTTAACAAGGCTGTGTCCTTGCCCCCACCCTCTTTGGGATATTCTTTGTTCTCTTCCTGAGGCATGCACTGAGCACAGCGCAAGAGATTAACTACCTGCAGATCAAATCAGATGGCAGGTTTTTCAACCTCGCCCACCTAAGAGCAAGGACAAAGGTCCATGAAGCCCTCATCAGAGATATGACTTTCTTGACTTGTGCCTCTTGATTCCTTGAGGAACACAGGGCCGCCATCAGAGATATGCTGTTTGCCAATGATGCCGCTGTTGCAACCCACACCCAGTGGGAATTGCAGTCACTGATGGACTGCTTCTCCCAGGCCTGCAAAGACTTTGGTCTGACTATCAGTCTAAAGAAGACAAACGTCATGGGTCAAGACACACTGTTGTAGTCCAAGCAGAGGCATGTATCAAACTTGTGTACTACTTAACAAGGGAAAATTAACTTCCCAGAAAGTGATGATGTCATTTTTGCACAATTATGTGGGTGTTGTCATTGTTGAATATCACCTGACCACTTGTGTACAAGCTTTCATGCTGTATCTACATTATCTACAGGAAAATAAACCTAGTCAAGTTTGGTATTAAAACAATTGTCGGGAATTTGCCTATTCAGTCATCTCAAGAGCACAGATATATCACATTTTTCATGACAACCACTAATTATCAAACTAACAGCCCCACTTGTAATGGCCACTCAGCAATGCTGAACACATTGTTGCCAGACCTGCTTTACACAGATGACATTCAGTTCGCCGAGTACAGCACGGTTAGCTGGCTGGTGGGGAGCAGCCTACAGAAAACACCCCCTTTCCCTGACCTGCATTCATGGCTTGGCCTTTGCAGCTGTAAACTCTCCTGCCTCTCAAAACTAAGTAGCTTGCTCTGAACAGCTGTGAAAGCCCAAAAAAGAAGAAATGGAGAGCTGCAAAGAAACCATGTCTACAGTGAAGTAGAAGATACTGGACAAAGATGTGTTTCAACAAGAGGGATATGTACAATGAAGCAAACTAAACAAGGGATGACTCCAGAAGCTAGATTAGTGGCAAGGGGATTTGAAGAAACTGGAAATGATGACGTTCAAAAGGATTCCCCCACTTGTGCAAGTGAATCACTGAAAGTGATCCTCTCTATTTTCACCCAAAGAAAATGGAGCCCGTGCTCTATGGACATCAAGACAGCCTTTCTGCAAGGAAAAGAAATCAACAGAAACATTTTTGTGAGGCCGCCGAAAGAAGCTCACAGCAAAGGAAAGTTGTGGCATTTAGAGAAATATGGGTATGGGCTGAATAATGCTTCTCTGCAGTGGTACAAACGGGTCAAAGATGTTCTGCAAAAACTTGGAAGAAGGATGTCAAAAGTTGACCCAGCAGTCTTCTGTTGGAAGACCAGAGATGAGGTGATAGGCATCTTACCATGCCACATGGATGACTTCATCTGGGGAGGCACAAAAGCCTTTGAACAGAATGTGACTGAAGAAATCAGAAAAGGCTGGAAAGGAAGAAAAGAAGGCTTTCAGTTCATTGGCATGGAGCTGTCCTCTGATGGCCACACAGTGTATCTACAACAAACTAGGTATGGAGACATTCTGGAGCCCATACCCATTGACAAAAGAACAAAGCAGAAACAGGACAACATGACAGATGAGGAGAAACAGATGTACAGGTCCAGAGTTGGTCAGATTTTGTGGATATCTCGTCAGAGTCATCCTGTTGTAACATCTGATGCTTGTCAGCTTTCTTCTGATGTGAAAGATGGGAAAGTGGAACATCTATTGGAGGCAAACAAAGTCATCAAAAAGATTGAATCAGAACATGGTATGATGAAATTTCAACACTTTGAGTCTGAAACACTGAAACTGATGGTCTGCACTGATGCTTCTTTTGGCAACCTGAAGGACAGAGGAACTCAAGGCAGCTATATCATTTTCCTAGCCAATGAGAAAGGAGAGGTCATTCCTATGTGCTGGACCTCCAAGAAAATTCACTGAGTGGTAAGAAGTACACTGGCTGGTGAGACACTGGCTATGGCTGAAGGACTTGATAGAACAATATTTGTGGCAACACTGTTCACTGAAATCACCAGGAAAAGCTTCCACTGACAGTCTACCTCTTCTGCCTGACTGACTGTAAGTTACTTTATGATGCCTTGAAATCCACAAAGCAGGTGACAGAGTTTTTCTGCCCCGACTGCCTCCTACCCAGAGTTGAGTTGCTGCGGACTCAGATGGGAAGACTGGGACCACACAGTCGAGTTTCATCCACTTAATGGATGCATTTCTGACAGTGTTGCTCAAATTTCTTGACCAACACTGCAGGTGCCTGTATCTCTCGGGCTTGGTTGACGTCGGGATATATTATGAAAGGAAGCGTAGAGTACAGCCCTGTCATGTAGTCTCAGACCGAAAAGGAAATCTGTAGCATCATCTTAATCATCCTCATTGTCATCGATCAGCATAAAAAAAATGTCTCAAATTCTGTGGCCCTTCATGCCCAGCTCTCATGGTGACCTCAATTTCGATGTCCTCTCCACGTCTGTGGCCTTGGTTTGGTTCCATCAGGGTCACTGGTATCGGCGAGTCCATGGGGGCTGTCGCTGGACGGATGTTGTGGCGCCCTCCGGAGGGAGAGCTCGCTCATGCCAGCTCCACGACTAAGCAATTATTGTCGTCAGTAGGGGGCTTAGCAGGTGGTGTCCTGCGTATGTAGATCAGAACAGGCACCACTGAACACCACCGAAGTGACTCAGCAGCAGTGCAGTGTCTCTTCCGGTAGGGTTGCCTCTTGACGACTTGACATTGACTGTTCCCTGTGGATTGCCGGTGCCGGGGCTGCGGCAGGCCCGACCAGGCTGTGGCTGTGGACGGGATGTCGGAATGAGTGGTGTGGGTGCACTGCCTCTGAGGTGGCGCAGAGGTTGGGACAGCAAAAAAAAAAACAAACAAACAAAAAAACAAAAGCAAGTAACAGAAAAAACGGCTGAGGCTAGAAATCAGTGGGATCAAAGGCTTGATGGAGAAAGGCAGTGTGAAAGAGGTGAAATGGTCTGACACACATCAATAATTAGCGGACTATCTTACCAAGTGAGGAGCTTCACCCACACTGCTGCTGAGAACATTGGAAGAAGGAACAATCACTGCATAGACTTTTGATTTTTTTTTTTATTATTTCTTATATTTATTTGTTGTTGTTTTTTGTAAAAGACAGAGATGAGTATGATAACGATAGATCATATCGGAACAGTGCATGCTTGGAAAACATTGTCGTCGGACTTTCCAAAAGAGGAAACGAAAATGGGGTTAAGGATTTGGTGGACGAATCTATGGACGAGCCCAAGAGGCATTGTGCACAGTAAGTTGACAGTTTAACTTTTCAGGAATTATATGACCAGCTGGACTCATAGGCCCTAGGAGAATTGCTCCATGGGTTCTAGAGACCAATAGGCAAGTGAAAGACTTTGTTTTCATAAAAAAAAATATTACTTTCAACAGTGAGAGTGAAAGGTGTGTGTGTGTGTGTGTGTGTGTGTGTGCATTTCCTTTTTCTTTTTCTTTCATGTGTGTACCAGTGGGGCATAAGTGTGTGTGTGTTGTGTTTATATATATATGTGTGTGTGTGTGTGTGTGTGTGTGTGTGTGTGTGTGTGCTCCCTTCCATTTTTCTTTTTCTCATGTCTGTGCCAGTGGGTTGTAAGACGTTTGTTCTATATGTGTGTGTGTGTGTGTGTGTGTGTGTGTGTGTGTGTGTGTGTGTGTGTGTGTGTGTTTACTTTTCTGCATCACCTCATTAGTCATATTAATAATTAGTCCAATGAATGTTGTTTCAGGAGTGCTGATGAGCAATGATGATTTTTAACCTGTGGACTACTTCCAGCACTCTTGTGCTGTTGGATTTATGTAGGTACTCCAAGCCTTCTTTCTATAACTAAGAGGCAGTGTGCTGTTGGCCTACATTCAACTATTATTTTCAGCAAATATTTATTAATTATCAAGAAATGAAAATACGTTTGACAAATCCCGTTATTTATCTTTCATTTCCACACATTGTCTTTTGTATTTTTGATGGCGAGTGTGTGTAAGTGTGAGTTGAAAGTTTGCGCTGTTACCGAGTAGCCGCAAGTGTTGGCCGCCATGCACGCGTCTCACTCCGATCACTGCCTTTGGTTGTCTGCTATGCGCTTGGTGGGACAGTCAGTGGTTCTAAAAATAGTATGCTAAACAGGTAGAGGAGTCATTCCTACAAGGTTTTGTATGCAAGTGTAGGCATTGATTGAAAAATTCAGAGTAAAAAATTGTTTTAAAATTTTTCATATAAAATTTCTGGAATAAAACCAAGAGCAACATTCATACTTACACACTCCTGCAAATCTTCAGAGTTTAAACTACAACTGAGTAAAAAAGTTTGTTCGTTCAATTCCCGCAGAGCACCAAGCTTTGAAGCAAGCCATGGTGCAGCTTCGATGTCAACTCGAAAATCGAAATGGCGGAACTACAAGACGGCATGTGACCCGTAAATGCTCAACGGAATTTTTCGAATATAAACGAGTTAGTTTCAAACAACACAGTTCCAGCTATTTTGAATGGCAAGTTGCAACCTTTTCTGACAGGTTTACATCCTGATTTAAATATATCACTGTCATATCTTTTTAAGATTACTTTCTTTTTGTTTGGAGACTGAAACATCAGACTGGGGTAATAGTGGGTTCGTGTGCTGATGAGAGGAGTATGTTTAGTATTTTACACAAAATTAAAACTCCTGCTTAGATTTTATGTATATGTTACAGATGTAGTTGTATGACTTCAAGGCTTCTTTTCCATCAATTTTTGTTAACCAGATCTTTCCTGTTCGACTTAAATGACAAATTTTAATAGGTCACGTGACATTGCCCAACAACGCTTTTGAGGCACTATGTCGAATAAACAGCTGAAACTAGCACAGTAGCAGTAGGAAAATGTACAGAATATTAATTTTGTGCTACAGTTTCCATTATTAAATGAATCAAGCAGCGATTTTAAAACATTTGTCCAATACATTCCACTGTCATTGGCGGTGATGGTGCTATATGTATATATATATATATATATATATATATGTGTGTGTGTGTGTGTGTGTGTGTGTGTGTGTGTGTGTGTGTGTGTGTGTGTGACTGAATGAAATGGACTAGTTATCATCATTTATCAATGCATCACCACCGATATGCTATTGCAAAGTTTATTTCCAGTGTAGGTAATTAAGCCCACTGTCACAATGGCCAATTCCACATAAACTTTCTCTCCATGACTAAGAAGCAGTGGACTGTTAACCCACATTCAACTGTTATTTTCTTCAAATTTTTGAAAATAAATTTAAAAAAAATGAAAATACACCAGACAAAGTTTGTTATTCATCTTTCATTTTCATACACTGTCTTTCGTACTTTTGATGGTGATTGTGTGTCAGCTTGTGTTGAAAGTTGGCGCTGTTTACCGATTAGCTGCGAGCCTTGGCCAGCATATGCACATCTCACTCCTATCCCCTCCTTTGGTTTTCTACACTGTGCTCATCAGGATAGTAACCAATTGTAAAAATAATATGCTAAATAGAAAGAGGTGTCACTCCCATGTTGTTTTCATGTTAGTATTGATTGAAAGTTCAGAGTAAAAAATAAGTCTGAAACTTTTCATATTAAATTTCCAAAATAATCATATACTCAAGCAATTCTTCAGGCTTCCAACTACAATTAAGTAAACTTTTAAGTTTTGTCTGTTCAATTCCTGCTGGTAAGGGGGTGTGGGGTCAGGTTAAAAACTAAAGGGATGAGTGTACTTATTTTGTAATGTTATATTCAGTATTTCTTGGCAATCATATAAATTTCACTACTACGTGGAACGCATAGGTACCGGAGAATTAGGGTGGAGTAGAGGAAGGGGGTGGGAGAG
Organism: Conus betulinus; assembly: GCA_016801955.1. Classification (NCBI taxonomy): domain Eukaryota; kingdom Metazoa; phylum Mollusca; class Gastropoda; order Neogastropoda; family Conidae; genus Conus; species Conus betulinus. The sequence goes on from JADBJO010001847.1 coordinate 338,300, forward strand.
GAGCAGGGGGGATGGGGGACGGGGCAAAGTTTCTTTCTTTTTAATCTGCTGAGCATTACTTTTGATACAAATGTTAGTCATATGTCTTCATAAGATCATACCAAGCAGAGATATTTAAATTTGTGTTCATAATGTTTACATGGCACACAAGAAGTTAGGTAAAAGGTTAGGGGGGTGGGGTAGGGTGGAGGGGGATGGGGTGTGTATAATTGTATTGACATGTTTAAATGTCTCCTTATTAGATAGATCTTGTTATCCTGATTATTTTGCTGTAAGTTACATGCTTGTATGTCAATTGAAAGCAGAAATATATCATTTTATAACTTGTTTTGGTTGCCGATATGGAAAAAAACTAAGTCGAAATGAAGATTTTGGCATTTCAGCCGCCGTGGCAAAGTGGTTAGCGTCGCAGACTCCCGGCTGGGAGGTCGTGGGTTTGAATCCCATCAGTCATGTGGGTTTTTTCTGCCCCGACCGGCTCCTACCCAGAGTTGAGTTTGCTGCGGGCTCAGTTGGGAAGACTGGGGGACCACACAGTCGAGTTTTCATCCACTTAATGGATGCGTTTCTGAGAGTGTTGCTCAAATTTCCTGACCAACACTGCAGGTGCCTGTATCTCTCAGGCCTGGTTGACGCCGGGATATATTATGAAAGGAAGCGTAGAGTACAGCCCTGTCATGTAGTCTCAGACCGAAATGGAAATCCGTAGCATCATCTTAATCATCCCCATTCTCATCGATCAGTATAAAAAAAAAAATGTCTCAAGTTCTGTGGCCCTTCATGCCCTGCTCCCATGGTGACCTCAATTTCGATGTCCTCTCCACGTCTGTGGTCTTGGTTTGGTTCCGTCAGGGTCACTGGTATCAGCGAGTCCATGGGGGCTGTCATTGGACGGACGTGGTGGCGCCCTCCGGGGGGAGAGCTCACTCACGCGGCTCCGCGACTAAGCAATTATTGTCGTCAGTAGGGGGCTTAGTCCTGCGTATGTTAGATCAGAGCAGGCGCCACTGAACACCACCCAAGTGACTCGGCAGCAGTGCAGTGTCTCTCCGGTGGGTTGCCTCTTGATGACTTGACATTGATTGCTCCCTGTGGATTGCCGGCGCCAGGGCTGCGGCTGGGCCGACCGGGCTGTGGCTGTGGACGGGGTGTCGAGGTGAGCGGCATGGGTGCACTGCCTCTGAAGTCGCGCAGAGGTTGGGACAGCAAAAAAAAAAAAAAAGATTTTGGCATTTTTACAAGAGTGGTATTCAGGCTCTATAAGAGCCTCAAGTCTGAAAAAAATCCATTGTATATTACAAGTAGTTGACATCAATCACCCATGCTTTCAGACATGTCACTTGCCAAATGGCTGAGTTACAGGCCTCCAAACATGGCCCTTAAGGGGAATTCCAACTGTCGTAAGAAAACTAAATATAAAAAAAAATCGTAACTTCGCTCCTTATTAAGCTAAAGATACAAATTTGATATAATTTTCTTTGTTTTAAGTTGTTCTATAACCCTGACTTATTGAAAACAACAGTCAAAAAAACACCTTAAAAATCACTCTGGAATACCTAATTTATGGCTATTTTTTTTATTTTTCTGTTGGATGTTACATACTCTGGTCTTCATTTGGTGTGAGTGGAGTATTTTTCTTTCTTTGTTCAGAGTCTGATGGCATGTTTTCTTCTTTTTAATGTTGAGACTAAAGATAACATTTAATTTTTTGTTTTGCATCTTTTTTGCACTTGAAATTACCAAAAATTTGAAATTTTTGTTGACTAACCATTACTACCATTCTATAATTTAACAAAAAATACAGTTTATTTCCTCCATTTTACAAAAAATAACATGAGAACTTGTTGCTTAGTTCCAGAAATATCTACCTTTCACACATGCTGTGGTATGAAGAGATTTTCTTTTTAAATCACTGGCGATGGGAATTTATGCAAAACAGAATGTCTGGCAGTGAAAGGGTTAAAGCAAAGTAACACTGCAATCTGCTGGGCACCATAAAACAAAACACAAAATATATGTGCCTCGGTAATGGTTGTTCATCCAGTGCAGGTTTACTTTAGCTGGGAATAATCCTGCATACATTGTCTGCACCAGAGAGATATTGCCCACCTCTTGTGGTTGTGATCTCTCCTGGCAGATCAATACCAATACAAATTCCCTGAGGGTTTCTAGAGTTACTATCACAGAACCATCCTGGGGAGTGACCATTATAGAACATTTGGGTTCAGTAACATTGGAGTGATGCCACTGACTGGCTCATTACATGGTGCAGATAAAAACATACCTACTGCCTAAAAACAAACAAACTCACTGATGTTTTTGACCGGGTTGAGACTCCAGCTGCTGCGTCTGCATAGCTCTTTTCTTCCTTCTGAGCTTTGGCCACTGAGTTGTTTTGAACTTGAGTATCTGATTCAGTCAAATGGATATGGTCAGAGGTTTCTGCTGTGGAAGTGCTTTCCCCTCTTCCTGCAGTGGTCTGCTCAGCATCATTTTCTGATTTGGAATTTTTCTTTTCTTTTTTTTCTAATTCATGTTTCCTCCCCATTTTGTCTCTACCTGTTGCCTTTGCCTTAGTCTCCCTTTCTGTTATCACATCCTTTATTTTCTCTTTCTCACTGCATGACCTGTCAGCCTCTGTCTTAATGGATGACGCTGCATCCCTTTTCCTTTCTGCAGAGTTGTCTTCATGTATACAGTGCTTATCTGCTTTGTTCCAGTGACTTCCTGTTGCAGCTGTAAGACAACCATGGTCATCATTTCCATTTTTGTCATCAAAAGAAGCTTCCCCATGCGGTCTCTTTTTTCCATGAAACAGCTGGCTCGCATACTGACCAAAATACTGTGCTGTACCTGCAACAAGACAAAACAGAATATATACATTTATATACATAAATATTTCGGCCTAATCTTCTCTGCCACTTCAGTGGCATTACCCCCAAACCACCAATTCCAGCACCTAATCCGCAGCCACATCCTGGCTTGTCCCATTGCAGTTATGTGATCCACAATGGGCAACTGAGGTCAAGTCATCATGGAATAACTCACTTGAGAAGACACTGCACAGCTGACAAGTCACTTCAGTGGTGCAGCCGGCCGTTTTTGTCCAACCCAACCGTTTTGTCTGAGGTTGGACAAAACAGCCAGGTCGGACAAAATGTCCGGCTAAAACCCAACTGTTTTGTCCGACTTTCAATTTTTTGTCGGACAAAACGGTCTGGTTGGACAAAACGGCCGGCTCTAAGTAAGCGGCCATTTTGTCCGATGTGTGTGTGTGTGTGCACCGTGCACGTATGTATGTGTATGTGTGCACGCGCATGCGCATGTGTGTGTGTGTGTGTGTGTGTGTGTGCATCCAAAAGTGAGGAAAGTACTTTCAGTAGTGATGTAGCAGTGTGAAAGTCAAAAGACATTATTGAATCAACGTCAGTGCGTGTCAGCTACTCGATGCAGAGAGAGACAGAGAGAAAGGTGGGGCTATGATATGAGGGTAAAGGAAGGCGGGGGGTGGGGTGGGGGCGGAACAGGCAAAGGACATATCTGCCGTGCGGCGTTGCAGCCGCTCAGCGATGCGCTTGTTATTACTGTGCCTAGTTCATACTACAATTGGTACTTACGCTTGCTGATGATGTTGGTCTAAGCGTAATGTTTTATCCCACCAACATTCAAGTAAAGGGTAACGTCACCACATTTTGTCGATCAGGAAGGATAACTCTCAACATGTTTTTTTTAGGCAGAAATTGACCATTACACAGTGCTATTATCATGACTGTCAGTGAAGTGGGTCAGCTCTATATGTATGGGTGTGTGTGTGTGTGTGTGTGTGTGTGTGTGGGTTATGTCAAATATATCAAAGTTTTGAATTATCATTCAAGAACAACTTTTAGCTCAAAAGGTAGATGAAAGACAGCCCTATCTACATTGAAAAAGGCAATACTGCAAATACACAAAGAAGCAAGCAAGAAAGGAGGAGGGGGTGGCTTAAATACACCTTTTCCAAATTTTTAAGGTCAAGGTTATGATCTTGACGTGTGACCTTCAAAGCCAAAAAATCTATTTTTTAGCCATATCTCGGGCAGCGGTCGCCATAGGAAGCTGAAACTTGGTATGAAGGTTGTTTGGTTTATTGCTCTCCAAATATGTCAAAGCAATTAAGGTCAAGGTAAAGGTCACAGAAAACGTCAGACTCTCAAAATTGAGGGTGCGTCAATTGTTTATCCCAAGTCCCCAACGGTTTGACACAGTCACCTCAAATGTTGTATCGTGATGTGCCATCTGTCTCTCTCTCTCTCTCTCTCTCTCTCTCTCTCTCTCTCGCTCCCTCTCTCTCTCCTGCAGCCAAGTAAAGAAAACACGAGAATAAGACCCACTCGATAGTCATGGCCCCTGACAGCCAATGGTCAGCTTAAGACGCCAAATTGGCTACCTGGGGGCATGACAGCCAAATGTTTTTTTTTACCATGTGATTTCTCTACTTGGGGGTAGACAGACAGAAAAAAAAACAAAAACAGAACGCAATGAATTTATACTTCTTTGCCAGTGAAATATCGGACAAAATGGCCGCTTACTTAGAGCCGGCCGTTTTGTCCAACCAGGCCGTTTTGTACGACAAAAAATTGAAAGTCGGACAAAACAGCTGGGTTTTAGCCAGCCGTTTTTGTCCGACCTGGCCGTTTTGTCCAACCTCGGAGAAAACAGCCGGGTCAGACAAAACAGCCGGCTACAAGTGGTGTTCAGTGAAGGTTGTTTTAATCCAACATATACAGAACACCACCTGCACAGCCTCCTAGTGATAACAGAAATGGCTAAATCACGGAGAGAAGTTCAGCAACGTCCTCCTCTGCAGGACTCCATCACGTACGTCCAATGACAGTCTTTGACAACATATAGATATTGGCACATAACAATTTGAGACTTTTTTTAAAATGCTGATCAACAAGCATATGAGGATAATGAAGATAATGCTATGGAGTTCCATCCTGGTCTTAGACAACAAGATGCTGTACATTTACTTCATAACCCATTCCAGTGTCAGCCAATGCTGTGAGCTACAAACATCTGCAATGTTCGTCAGAAAATGCGCAACATTTTCAGTGATCCATCCTTTCACTCAGTGAGTGAATAAAACTTGACTGTGTGGTTCCAGCCTTCCAAACTGAATCCATAGCAAACTCAACTCTGGGAAGAAGCTAGTGCAAACAATAATCATAATGAATCCCATACCCAATATACTGGTAATGCTTTTAATTTGTTTTGTTTTCTTTTCTTTTTCATTTTCTTTTTTACTGGCTTTAATCAAATTGTGGTTCAATGTGCAATGACATATTGGCTGTTTCATAGTATCTAAGGGTGCTTGTTCCCTTGAAAGTTGTGAAATTTGAAGTCATGTAACTTCATTACTGGTGCATGAGATCAAACATAATGGATGTCCACAAAATCTGTGTTTTTGTATGAGATAACCATCTTACAATCAATAATAGAAAATGATCATGAAAAATAAGAATATTCAAAATAACATGCAAATATAACCAAAATAGGATGGGGCTTGATTATGGTGATGTTGGCAAGCAATTATGATCAATCTTTTTATTTATCACTATGAACTTAGAGCATTGATGGTAATATTACCATGTCACAAAGAAAATTTAGTTTTGAAAATATCAGTTTTGCTTCAACTCCTCAACCAATACTGAAGTTATCATAAGACTTAAAAGTTTACAATTTTGACAATCACAAGTATCCCTAAATACCATGAAGTTGTCCATATATCAAATAGTCTTGCAAAACCAAGAGCACAAAAGAGTACTGCACATGATCTAAACTATTTGGATTTTCTAAAGCCGAAATACTTCAAATCTAGGCAAATTCTGTTTACATGGAAAATTATTGTGAAAATCATTCATTGCTCAACTGTCCAAGATGCATAGCAAAGATAACTATGAAGAAAAAAAAGGGTAGGTTACATTCATGGGTGTATCTCTAACAAATTCTCTATTTCACTCGCTTAGCTGATCTGACTATAATTTTTGTGTGAGGCCTCCTTGGTTGGCTAAGCTTTTATTTTGCTTTGTGTGAAGGACAGGTCATAGTAATGAGTGAATTTGCATGTTGCTTACATTTATTGTGAAATCCGGCTAGGTTCTCCAGTCTGGGCTGTGTTGTTTTTTTGTCTACTGCTTGCGTGAGTGGGAGAGAGAAATGTATGTAATACTGAAAAGTTTGTGGCCAGGGTCCAGGGGCAACTTAAGATCCCTGGTGGGGTGGATGGGCAATTCCCTGTGGAGGAATTCCGGGGGGCTTTGCCCCCCAGACACTGACAAAAACTTGGCATTCATGCATTCTTGAGTCACTTGGTACACAGCACACACCATGCCACACCTGATCTGGAGTGTCAAGCACAAAGCTGTTCTTGGTAGTGACCCATGTGGCATTCAAAAAATATGTCCCAGCCATCTCCACTGCCTGTATCACCTCTTCCACTGTCACTATTTCTGTGCTGCTTTGGGAGTATATTAAACAGACAGTGTTCAGCTGGAAGTTACTGTCAATACACTGCAGACACTTTGGAACATCTCCAGTTTCTGCTCGATAGTGACAACAGTCTTCCAGTTTCTGCTCGAGAGTGACAATAGTCTTCCAGCACTCTATGCCGCACAGGAGAACACTCAGGATATTAGATTTTAAATCCCGATCCTTGTGTGAATGCTTAAGTCAGTGGATCTCCAAATAACCTTAAGCATGGCAAATACTAAAGAAAAAGGTGAACATCTGTTTCAATTTGGCAGTATCATGCTCTGATGCAAGTGAGCAAGATGTCCCCCCCCCCCCCCCCCATCCACCACCTTCCTTTGCCCCATCACTATGTGACCTCTTCTATCCATACACTGAAAAAAAGCACATCTCTGAAGCTAGCAGACTGACAGATTTCAAAGACGCACACAAAAAAAACAGTAATCCTGAAATTCTTAAAACAGTTGCAAGTGTGAAAACTGAATTCAATATTCATCTTACTGATTTACCTTCTCTATCAGCGAGGCAGATTAACAAACAGTGGTACTTAATGTCCATCACTCAGAGGTGACTCATGCAGTTACCAACAGATGATTTACCCCTGTGATCCATGCCCGAAGGAACTTTCATCACCAGTTTTCACAAGAAAGAATAAAAGTAGATTTTTCAGACAAATTTCAGTCACATGCTGCCATTTCAAAAGAGATATGTTGAATACAGTACTGAGTGTGGCTAGTAATTATCATTTTTATAATTCCCATTCAGTTTTTATAAATTTTCACAGTTGTGGAAAGCTTCTCTCCCACTTCCACAACTTTTCTATTTTCATTATCAGTATGAACCCTGCAATGTTTTTGAGTACTTACCTCATTCCAAAAGACTGTGACCACTCATAACACAATGACAAAAACACCAGGTAACCAGGTAACTTGTGCTGCAAGATGTCATGGGAGAATGAAGGTGAACGTTCTTTGCCTGTTTTTTTTTGTAATTAACAATGAGCTGCCTGCCAGTTTTCGATAAAAAATCATTTACAATGCATGAACTTTGTGGCGCTGCGGAAAAAGTCTGCGGTCACAACAGTATGGACCGAGCTCAACGAATAGGCTCCTTGTGGAGGATTTAACAATACCATCAGACAGAAACTGTTAACGCAGGGGTTTTCTCTTCGTGGCATTCACATCAACGTGAAAAGCCAGAACCCTTTCCTCATCAGAGACCCGATCAGCAGCACATCAGGTGAGAGAGAGGATCAGCCGCCAGCGACTAAACTCGTTATTGGGAACGTTCCGCTATCCTTCTCTGACAACAAGCTACTGCAGTCCGTTAAATAGCTAGGGGTCTCGGTCCGCTCAAAACTCGTCCTAGAAAGAGACAGAGACGAGACAGAAAGATTGACTCATTGGAAAACTGGGAGACGCTTCCTCTACGTAGAAGTTCCGATCAAACCCCTCCCCAAAACTATGCAGATTGGCCCGTTCAGAGCTAGTCTGTACCATAAAGAACAAAAGTTTGTCAGAGAGCAGCAGGATGCAGAATGCCGCAACTGTCTCTCCAAGGGCCACAGCAATAGAGACTGCAAAAACCCAGTTAAATGCAGACAGTGCTTCAACGACGGTCATAAGGCTGGAGATCCTGTGTGTGGCATGAATGCCAAAATCACAAGTCATGCTACAACGAACCTCAGGGCAACAGACAATGCACAGCACATGACTGAAAACAGTGAAGACAATGCCATGACTGAACACCGAGTGGACGACAGTGAAAAGGACAAAACCAAGTTCCTTGGACCACAGCAGATCAAGGAAAAAGCAAAGACAAACTACACTAAAAACTTATAGAAGGAACGGCACCGGATCGGTAAAACAACCCCAGTCCAAAGATTCCCCGTTGGACCAGACAGACAAACGACCGAAACTAGCTGAACACACGGACTGTGACACTGACGATGATGACACCATATTTCATGAAATGAATGACCACATAGGTTAGCCCCCCCCCCCCCCCCCCCCCCCCCCCCGCCCCTTCCCTCACTGCCTCTTCGTTTTACAGACCTAGCTATGTCAACGGACTAAGAACTCTGAAATGTGATTGAAAAGCCGGAACATAACGATGTTTTATAATGGACGCTTTGAAAGTATTGTCTATCAACGCCAGAGGGCTAAGAAACAATATGAAAAAGAAGGCGATGTTCAACTATTTCAAAGGACGAAAATATGATATCATCATATGTATCCAAGAGTCACACACATACAAAAAAAGACATTGATATTTGGGAAAAAAGTAGGGGGGAGGGAAAATCATACATAATGAAGGAACAAAGCACAGTACGCAGAGGGGAAGTCATTTTAGTCTCCAAGCACAGGTAGAAAACAAATACGATAGAATTCTGATAGCTTCAGTAAAAACCCAAGAACTCAACGTCATCATTATAAATATTTACGCACTGAACGATAATGCTGATAAAGTGCGATTCTTCACAGAACTACAGAATATCATACGTCAGAACTCGGATAACAAACTTCTGGTAACTGGTGACTTCAACTGCACAGTAGACAGCGAACTCGATGTCATATCAGGTCACCCACATTCAAAAAATGAGGTAGACAGTCTTAACAAATTGATAACGAGTTCCAGCCTAACTGATGTTTGGAGGATCCTTCACGGTACGCAAAAAGAATACACATGGTGCAAACAGCATCCCTTCATCGCCGTAGAATAGATTACTACCTCATCAACTAAGAACTATTGCCTTTCTGCTTCGTGTGTGATGTAACCATAGTTCCAAACACTGACCATAAAGCGGTTTTGACTGAACTAAATAATAACCAGTTCATCAAGGGTCCAGGTTACTGGCATTTTAACAATTCCTATTTACAAGACACGGTTTTTCAACAGCGTATGAACGAAATACTAGATGAATCTCTTGTAGAAATTAACCAGCAGACAAAGAGTAAATGCAAAGAGTAACCCCACAGAAATATGGGAATCTTGCAAAATTAAAATAAGAGAGTTTTGTACAGAGTATGGTAAGTATAAAGCTTATGTAAAGAAAAATGAAACATTGGAACTACAGTGTCACTTTAAAAAATTCGAAGAACAAATAGTTAGCAATCCAACTAATCTTCAAACGCAGCAGGAAATGTTTCGACTGAAGCAGCAGTTTGAAATACTAGCTCTTGAGAAAGCTAGGGGTGCACAGGTTAGATCTCGGGTAAAGTGGATTGAGGAAGGGGAAAAAAACACAAAAAATATTTCGTAAACCTAGAAAAAGTAAGGGGTAAGAAAAAGGTAATCACAAGGTTACAAAGAGAAGACGGTGAAATTATAACCGACCAAATAAAAATATTGGAAGAACAAACTCATTATTATACTCATTTATATAACCAGAGCACGGATACGGAAAATTTACAAGAAACTATGAATAACTTCATTGCAGATGTGCAACTCCCTACTCTAGATGATGAGGAAGCAGCTTTTTGTGAAGGACTAATATCTACAGAAGAAGTAAGTTGTGCTCTGAAAGCAACGAAGAATGGCTCATCTCCAGGTTGTGACAGCTTAACTGTAGAATTCATGCAATTCTTCTGGAGCAAAAAACAAGGCATAATAATTCTGTTACATAAAGGAAAGAGCTAGCGCGTGAACAGTTGAGTAACTGGGGACCATTACACTTACGAACACTGATTATAAGATACTAGCAAAAGTCTTGGCGGAAGATTAGGCAAAGTAATATCAAATTAATTAATGAAGCCCAAGTTGGATATCTTAAAGGTCGGAGTATATCAACAGTTATTAGAACAATCGACGATGTCATTGAGTACTTAAACAACACAAACAAAGCTGGTTATCTTTTAGCTCTAGACTACTCAAAAACCTTTGATTCAATATCACCATACTTTCATGTTAAACGCGTTCCATATCTTTGGTTTTTCGGCAAAACAGTTATTAAATGGATAGCAGTTTTTACTAGCAACACTTTTTGTAGTGTTAACCATGAAGGCTGGATTTCCCAACCATTCCCAGTAACATGCGGAATCAGGCAGGATGTCCCGTTTTCACACCCTCGCTTTTATACTGTCAATTGAATTGCTACGGCTAAAATTAGGACAGTAGCATAAATGGAATAAGTTTACCTAAGTGTAAATGGACAACCAATTACAACTGAAAATAAACATGGGACAACCAATTGAACCACTGAAAATAAAACACACTTGCGATGATACGACACTTTTTCTTCAAAACAAAGAAGGCATTGTAAACGCCTCTTTGATTGTCACAGAATTCTCAAAATTTTCAGGTCTTTCTGTTGAATCACACGAAAACAAAGCCATGCGGATTGGGTATTCACAACGACGAAGAAAACATACCGTTTAAACTTACAGACAAAATCAAGATTCTTGGCTATTCTTTAAAAATAATACAAGAGCCCAGTACATTGAAGAAAACTGGATAAAAAGATAGGATAAAATGCAGAGTCTTATAAAATTATGGAACCGTAGAGATCTTAGTATACGGGTAAAATAGTCATAGTAAAGAGTTTCTTAAAAAAAAAAAAAAAAAAAAAAAAGTTTCTAGTAAGCCCGTTTATATTCGTAATGCAATCAATTGGATTACCAGAAAATATTCTCATGGAGATAAACCGTATAAATTCGCTTTGGCAAAGAAGTACTCAAATACAAGCATTCGAAAGGTCAAGAGAAAAGTGATGGAACACAGCTATGAGCAAAGGTGGTCAAGACAAAGTTGGGAAAACAAGCTAGAATGGTGACCAACATATGTCAACTACAAACGTGTTTTTATCTTCAGTGGATAGGGTAAACTATACATGTCAGGTGATGATGATAACTGGAGTCTTATTCCCAGTGGTATTACCACCAGATAGCAAGCGACAACCTAATATATGAAATAAACTGTAAGCCAGTGGAAATGCAGAGAGCTCTTGGAAAAATTAAAAGCGATTCTCTGAAAAAAGTTCTTTGCATTTACTTGGAGAACAAAACACTAAAAACAATGGAAAGCGTAAATATAACACAACTTCAAAACTCAACTAATATGAATAACAGGTTAATACAATATAAGAATCATTCTGTCTTTTTCCATGTGGGAGAAAAATGTGGAATAGAGAGAATAAAAGATTTATAAACCTGAACGAATCTAGACTCTTAAACAAAGCTGAATTTCAACAAAAAATACAACCAAAGTCCAGCAATCACTATTTTTAAACTAACACGGTAATTACGCTCTCCCCAAAGCAATGGAACGAACGAATTCGGAATCATTAGGGCAAAAAAGAAAACGAAAGATGGATTCGGAATGCACGAACAAATTGAAGTATACAATTTTTGTACCAAACCAAAGAACATTCTACAATTTTTACGTAATAAAATGAACAGAAGGGCAGATATAAAGCCCTGTGCTATTGGGACACTCCCTCACGGTTGCAACAAAGGAAGTTCGATTACAGGAACTACCAATGGAAAATAATGCACAGCATCTACCCTACAAATATACTACTGCACAAAATGAAGCTAGCGGATGATAACAGATGTTCCATCTGTACGATGAAGTTGATTATATCGAACACTTCTTTTACAAGTGCCCGCCCGTTTCTGTTTTTTGGAAAAGGATCGAAAATTACACTCAAGATCTTTGGAATGCAGATAAAAACTGTCATTACGTGACGTCCCTGCTGGGAGTAGATAATCAATCCCTAAGCAGAGACGCCTTGAAAATTATATAACAACACAATTTTGATCGGTAAAATGAGTGTAAGGTATAGCAAAGAAAACAAAATCTCTCTCTCCCATATACTTAATATTTGAATGCCAAATGAAATATCGCAACCTCGTGATCCTGACAACTTGCCCCAAAAGTAGCATCATGTCTTTGTCTGTCTATCTGTCTGTCTCTGTCTGTCTGTCTCTCAGTGCTCAAGTCGCCAAAACTTAAGTGCCGATCACATGCCATAGGCTCATACACACACACACACACACACACAAAATTTAATACCCATGTGGTATGCTATTATTATATATTTTTTTTATGATTGCCACTTATTTTTGTTTAAGGAATTAATCATAACAAACGACCACAAAACGCAAGTCCTTGTATAACCAAAAACTTTGTATCCCAATACTAAAAATCGTCACAGAAGGGAAGAGAGGGGGTGGGGGGTAGGGTGGGGGACATGTGGGCTCGGAGAGGGGGGGGGACTGGAGATTTGGGGACGGGAAGGAGGGGTGGATTCGAACAGTGGGGGAACAGGGGAAGTGAGGGAGGAAAAAAAAAAAGGGGGGGGGGGGGGGGGGGGGGGGGGGGGGGGGGGGGGGGGGGGGGGGGGGGGGGGGGGGGGGGGGGGGGGGGGGGGGGGGGGGGGGGGGGGGGTGGGGATGTGAAGGGAACGCTTCTTTGGCCTTCCTCATGCCTTCCTTGTGGACCCTTTCTTTTTGCTACATTGGGCTGGCCTTATGGGACTTTCTTTGGACTAGCAACTGGTGGGACGATGGACGGTCTGTAACAAATTCTACATACAGCTCTATGATGCCGCCTCTGATCTGTCTGTGGGGGGGGTGGGGGGGGGGGGGGGGGTGCCTTTGTCCCTCTGCCTGTCTGTCCCTCTTTCATCTCTCTCTTGGGGGGGGGGGGGGGGGGGGGGGGGGGGGGGGGGGGGGGGGGGGGGGGGGGGGGGGGATCTGAAAGAAAAGAAAACAATTAAAACAATTAAGTTTTTTGTTTCACTTATGTTTTGTTCTCTTTGTACATGCAGCACATTTTCAGTGTGAGAGTGCCAGTACACCACACATTAGAACACTAACAAACCCAGATTTTTGTAACAAACGCCAAAACACTAAAAACGGCAAGACTATGTCCATTTATAAGAGATCATACAGACTACGCATGGTGCGTAAGGGACTGGGTGGGAAAAAAAAAAAAAAAAACTTGTGAGATAACTTGGAAAACCAGTGCTGTACAAATCTTTTGTCAAGTACAGTTTTTTGTCAGGACAAGGTTTTCATGTTTATCTCCCTTGCACAACTTCTTGCTCACTGTCACTGCCTTGAATTCTTTTATCATTGTTTTTTTTTTACCGCAGGGGTGCAAGCTGGGAGTGGGTCCCAGTTCGGAAACTTAATTGGGGCCATCCCACCAATCCTGAAATTTGGATTGTGACCATCCCATCCACCCACTAAGTCTGAAATTTGACAATGAGTGATGGGATCCTGAAATTTTTCTGGAAATTTACATGCTCACACTAGTGCACTGACAGTTGATTTGTATTGAAAAATTATATAATGTTCATACTAATAATCTTTTCAATAGTTACACATGGGAGCCACTCTTCCGTCTGGGTGACTGAAATCTATTTTCTCGGCAAAGCCCCAGACGGAAATTCCGTTTTTCAAGTTTCGTTATTCAAAAAAAAAAAAAAAAAAGAAAAAAAAGCTTTGGGGGGAAAAAACAGTCGAATCAGCGGTATTATGACCGAAGCAGCACTGTAGCAGACGACTGGAAATGAGAGAGCGCTCTCTATCGTTGAAGACAACACAGGTCCAGCAATCTTTGTTAGCCTACATCGCGCCACTGTGCTGGTAGAAAAAAGTTTTCCCAGTTTTAGACAACAAAAAGTTTTGTAATGCCGTTCTTACAAGAAGGGGATTCAAATCTTGCTGCTGTTATGAGAAAGGGGTGAAGAACAAGTGGAGATGGGAATGACTGTCTCAGACAGACAGCTCTGACCATAACGACCGCATCGTGACTGGTGCAAAAAACTTGATGTTCCGGGCAAGGGCTTCAGTTGACCTTCGTCAGTATTTTTTTCAAAAAATAATGTCAATAGGGTGTTTTTGTATTGTGTGTGTGCGTGGTGTGCGTGTGGTGCGTGTGTGTGGTGTGTGTTAACAGTGTTAATAGTAAAAACACTACTGTTTTCAGCAGACCTTCAAGAGCGTTTTTTCCCACAAGAAAATCAATGTCATGAGACAAGAGTGAGTTGTTCACAAGAAAAAACCTTGCAGTGTCTTTCTTTGCAGAATTTGCATTGACTGTCATGAATAGTTGTACAGTTTTTCCCTTTGAGTGGTAAAAGTGACTTTTTTCGGATGTAAAGTGTACATCAAAGGAAAGAATGATTCTTCTTATTTTGTGGATGAGCTGTCTGCAGTTAATGACCTTCATGTGGAATATTAGAGGCTGCAGTTGTAAGGTGAGTGCTGTGCTTTGATTTTCCAATTTGATGTCAGGAGAGGGCACGAAATACTCCTAAAATTTCATAAAATCTTCCTTGGCCAGGGGGCTTTGCCCCCCGGACTCCCCAGCGGGGCACTGCCCCTGCACTCCGCTGGGGTCTGGGCGGCCCCTGGATCCCTGCCTAATTTCAGTTTTTTCAGATTTTCAAAGTGTCACCCTTGGTTACACCACATTTTTGTTTCAGAACTCTTTAGTATCAGTACTTTTAAAAAATCTCTCTTTCTTTATGCACACACACACACACACACACAACACACACCACACACGTGTGTGTGTGTGTGTGTGTGTGTGTGTGTGTGTGTGTGTGCGAGTGCACATGCACACGTTGCATACATGTGTATTTGTACATAAAATGAATGCTAAAACAAGTTGAACATCTTTTTCCACTGGGAAAATTTTACTGCTCCAAGCTTTTCACCACATAGACTTCTTTAGGAGGGGCTTTTTCTTGAAGAAGCCCAGTGTGTTGAAAGTTTATAACAATAAATCGTCCTGTGGAAAAAGATGTTTGACTTTTTTTTTAACAGTTATTTCATTTAGATATACCTGTTGATGTCGTTTTTGCTGAGGCGCAGCGTAGGTCTTTGGTGAGGATTTTTACCTGTGAAATTATATATATAGATTTACATATACATGTATATATACATATATGTGCATGTATGTATATATATATATATATATATATATAAAAGGCCACTAAAATGCCTAATAAAATTGTTTAAAGTGCTCAACCCCTTGGGGAGCAACGTCTGTTAAAAATAGGATGGTAAAAGGAAGTTTTAAAATCAACAGATCTGTTTTCGACAAGAGCGCTGGCTTGTCCTCAGGATGGTTTTGGGTCGCCTACTGCCGTGTTTATATGGCCTAATGTCACTGTTTGCACGTGCGGATTGGCTGCACGTGTTGTTCGGTTTTCAAGGTTGTTTTACAGTTCAGGGTGCGTTTTGCTGACAACGATTTTCCATTTGTGCCTGCAGTTGTGTACTATTTCTACTTTAGTATTTAGGGTTGCTAAGTATGTTTGCATAGTATTAACCATTTTTCTGTTGAACATAGGTTGCATCTTTTTGAAATGTTATTGTATGGTGATGCCTTTTTTATGATTTTCCAGGATATGTTGTAGTTTTATTTTTTTGTCTTTAAGTCTCCAAATATATTTGCTCAGTTCTGTTTGGTTTTTGTATTTTCTCTTGTTGAATGACTTGTTGGTATGTTTGCATATCTGGTTCTGAAGTGATTTTTCAGTGATCCCTATGTATGTTTCTTTTTCATTTTCTGATGTCACAGTAGCTTAGTATACAATGTTGTTATAGAGGCGTTTGTTGCTTAAGGGACACTGTTCTTTTTTAGTACAATTGCAGGATTTCCTTTCTTCACCCTTCTTTGCTGTGTTGCTTTTCATTTTGTTGGATGAATCAGTTATGTTTTTAAGGTAGGCAATGCATGAATATGATAGTTTGATGGTGTTCTTGTTGAATATTTTGGACAATAGTGTTCTTTTGGGAAGGATGCTGTCAAAATTTTGAAAAATTCTTTCCCTACGTTGGTTTTTTTTACTCGTCCATCATATGGAGGGTTGTACCATGTGATTTTTCTTTTCCTGCTTTTTTTTTTTTTTTGTTCATGTTGTTATCTGGGTTGTATTGTAGTTTGTAGCTGTAACCCACTTTTTTTGCAATGCCTAATTTTGCATAGTTCTTTTTTTCTTGTTTTCGATGGTTCTTGGATTGTTGTGTTAGCGCGGCAAGGCCGTCGTCTCTGTACAGTCCGACTTGCTTTCCGAGTTGTTTTTGGATGTTGGATAGCATAAACAGTCCGACCATTTCGCATGTTTCGGCACCGTCGTACGATCCCATGGTCACATCAAATGTTGAGTTTTTATTCGGTTTCATTTCTGCTGTAAAGTTTTCTTGGTGTGCCCCCATGGGCCGGCTACTTCTCGTGGCGGGGTGTGTTTCTCGACTAACCTGAGCCCACCTCTTTTTATCTTTCCTATTTTCTGCCTACCGTGTCTTTTACTATCTCTTTTTTTCCCCCATAAAGTCTCTCCCCACAGAAACTGCAGCCTCTGTTTCGTCTAGTTTCTACCTACCCGTTTCTTTAATCTGTACTTTAATCTATACCTACAAGCCTTCTTTGGAACACTTCTCCTTTTCTCTGGCGGTCTTCTTCGGACCCACCGTGTTTGCCGTGCGGTGCATCCTGTAAGTGGGGGGGAATGAGATCCTGGTGATTGAGAGAGCCTGCTGCTCTCACACACTCACTCTTGGCTCGGACCTCCTCTAAGACAGGTGGCATGCATTGTCCCCGTGTATGTCAATCGGCTCTGCCTCTACGTGAGGTTGGGTCAAACTGGGTAGTTCTTGGCTGGCCTTGGAAACCTTGTAAGTGTTCAACCGTCTGTCCCCCGGCGGTGTGTCATGATCTTGGTGGAATAGGTTGTTTACTTTCTATCTGGTGTATATCCCTGCTGAAACCTGGAGGGGTCAAGAGTTGGTTTTCCCCCTTGATCCTGGCCCCTTGTTGGACTCCATGGTGGGTGGGTAGGCAGGGAGAACTTTAAAAACTCAACTATGGCTCATTCCCAACAAAAAAGAAAAGAATCGTTCCTTAGAATCAGAACTCGGACTCTCGGACTCGAGGAAGAGATAAGGACAGTATCAGGATTTTGGCCTTGTTGGTTGGTGATGGAAGGCGTGGACGAAGCTCGCCCCACTCTGTGGGGTGGTGAATGGATTGAGTCCTTTCGCAATTCCCGAGAGGAAGTAGAAGGACTCTCCGGTGTTACCCAAATCGATGAAAACGGGCTGAGAACGGCTCTTTTTGATAGAATGTGCAAAGCAAAAGCATTCTGAGTTGCTTCTCAGTCGACGACATTGATTGACAGGCCAATCAGAGTGACACCTCACAAGACACACTGAATTCCCAGCAAGGGGCGTCATCAGGTGCCGTGATTTGAGAGGTGTTTTTCGGAGTTAGAGATAACGACAGAACTGGCTTCCCAGGGTGTGACCCACGTCCACCGGGTTTAGCACGAAGAGACCAAGACCGTGTGCCAACAGATACTTTTTTCCTAACTTTCTGCACGCTCCAACTCTCCCTGTGTTTGTGAAGGTCGGATATTTGAGGGTTCCCGTCGCCACGTACATTCCTTCACCTTTGCGATGTGGTTTCAGTGTCAGAAGTATGGACACATTAAGGACCGGTGTACAGTTTGGGCGCACCGAGTCCGGAGAATCCAAGAGGGTATGGCACGGAGAATCGAATCTCGTTCTTTTTGACGCAAAACTTGTGGAGAGAGACAGTCCTCCCTCAGCAAGTCACTATGCTGATGTCGCCAAGGGGATGTATGAGTCCGTGTTGGTGTTCAGACTGATACTGTTTCAACTTCGGGCTGGCTCTCAACATCATGATCGACAGACGCCAACAGGAGCCTCGTCCGTGCACAGAAAAGAAAGTGAAAAAAGAAAAAAAAATGCAAACAGTGCGCTTGGGTGGAGGGCTCAATTCCAATCCCCCCGGACTCCTCGAGGGTCTGAGCCCCTTCCTCCAACCCAGATCCTCTGGGAAGGCTGCACAGGTAGCCTCTTTGTCTGGGGAACACTCCAAAAGTCGACCTCTGATGAAGCCTCCTCTTCCACTCGTCTCCATCTGGGGGTGGAAATACCGTAACCGTCTCTTTGTCAGCCAGGAAGTGGTATCTCCATCGCCTTCTTCCAATCGCTTTTCCCTCCGTTCCTCCTTTGGAAGATCGAAGAGGTGAGGGGACCATGAGTTTGGAGTAATTTTCTTTTTTCTTTTTTCAGGTTTTCATGGCCCACTTATTCCGTGGAGTAATAAAAAGGCCTTAATGCCCAATATGAGGACGATCCAGCGGTTGTGTTTCTGGCCTCAAACCTAGTGTTTGGTGCGCTGCAGGGAACATTGATTGAGACCAGGACAAAAAAATTTTCATTGGCGGCTTTAGTTCAGTAGGTTTTTCCCTGCTTTACCTACAGATACTGGGCCATGGTGTCACTGGGGGGTGTTCCCTTCTTATTCACCGTCTTTATTATTCAGCCCAGTTAACTTAAATACCCATTACAAGCTTTGCGGCCAGGATTACTTTCATAAAACCATAACTGTCCCCTGTTTCAATTTATTGTCCGCCTTCTGGTACAATATCCAAGCAACAAGTCATGAATCTAATAGATCAGCTTCCCGCGCTCCTTTTTTTCATTTTGGGGAGACTTTCAACGGGCAATTCCCCCTTTGGGGGTAGCTCACATTCCGCACCTCGGGGTCTCATGCCTAAACAAAAGACAAAAAAGGGTTTTTTCTTAATTGACTGACTTGTGTTGTCTAAATGACACATCAACCCAACATACGATGCACTCTTCAATGGTACCCTTTCGTGTTTGGATTTGGTGGCAGTGTGCATCCTTCATTAGTTCTAGACTATGATTGGTGCAGTTCCGAGGATCTGCACGGGAGCGACCATTTCCCTGTAATACTTCTTCTCCAGTTTTGAAGGAACCTGTTTTCCTTTCCTCAGTATTTTTCGCTTTAAAAAAGGGGGAGCAACTTGGATTTCTTTATTCAGCTGTAACTGGATAACTAGATGCTGAAATCGTTTTTCGATCAGAAGACCCAGCGGAGTCCTGTTTACAAATATTTTGTTATCATGTGCGAGAGATAAACCATCCCACTCACAAACCACGGTGCACAACTACCTGGTACTCCGCCATGGGTACAAACCAGGATTGTAGATGCTTGCAATGTTCGCAAGAGGCCCAAACGTTATTAGTTTTTCAGCATCCTGTGGCCTCGAATGTTTCAGTCTTATGGAGGAAAAAGCAAGGCGAGGTTTGTTTTTGTAAAGGAGTAAGACGAGTATCTTAGGCGAAATTTCTGCTCTTTGCTTACCTCAAACATTTTCCAAAAAAAAAATCTGGAGAGTTTGTTAAAAAAATTAGGGGCAAGAATCAGCTCTGGCCCTGTTCACTCCACCATTTAAAACTTGATGATACACTCATCACTGACAACAAGCTGTGGCTAACTTGCTAGCTTCCACCATAGAAACCAACTCCTCCTCTAGTAAAAAATCTGCCGCGTTTTTTAAAGATCAAAACGCAAGCAGAAAAAAGAAGCTCGACTTTTACCTCACCCAATCAAGAAGACTACACTTGCCCTTTAATCTAAATGAACTGAAATCTGCCTTGCAGGCGTGTCACGATTCCGAAAAATGGTAAATGGTAGGCTCATGTGGAAAATTGGAAACTGATGGCTTTTAGCCATGGAACAGTGTGGTTTTAGAAAGCATCACTCTACCATGGACCATTTAATCAGATTGGAAACCACCATTCGAAAACTCTTTTTTAGAGAAAAAGCATGTTGTTGCCATTTTTTTCGACATAGAGAAGGCCTATGACACGACGTGGAAGTATGGAATCCTGTCAGACCTCCATCGGATGGTTTTCCGTGGCAATCTCCCAGTGTTCATACAGCAGTTTTTGGCAGACAGATCCTTCCAGGTCCGTGTGTGGGGACAACATTATCAAAATTCATAAGCAGGAAATGGGGTGTTCCACAGGCAGTATTCCTTCCCTTTCTCCAGCCCTGTTTAGTATACAAAAAATAAAACGAAATTGTCAATTTTGTCAACAAGGTTTCAGATTGCTCTCTTTTTGTTGATGATTTCGCCCCTTTATGCATCTGGGAAATCATTCGCTGGTGTACCGCGCCAACTCCAGTTGTGTGTTTATAAAATCCACAGTGGGCAGTCGAAAATGGGTTCAAGTTTTCATTCCGTTAAAACAGAGTGCATCCACTTTTTCACAATTTCAGACAACTTTTTTCCACCACCAGAAATTTTCATAGATAAGGCTCAATTCCTGCTGTCACAGAAGCCAAATTTTTGGTGTGTTACCTTTGAAGAGACCTTTGACCAAAAGTTAAATTTTAAAGCCCATATTCAGAAGTTGAAAACATCGTGCCTCAAAGCCATGAATATCCTCCTTGTAGTGGCTCATACCGTTAGTTTCGATCCAAGTTGGACTACGGCAGCATCATTTTTACGGCGCCGCTAGAGCCTCGTATCTAAAAGTCCTAGACCCAGTTCACCATCAGGGTCTTCGTCTCTGTCTTGGAGCATTCCGCACCACCCCTGTGTACAGCCTGTACGCAGAGGCAGGTGAGCCCTCACTGTCCAACCGCAGGCTGAAACTGTCTTTGAACTCTTCTATATCAGACTGCTCTCGGAAAACCGGAAGAACCCTGCCTATGACTGTGTCTTTGACCCTCAGTTCCAAAGCAAATTTGAAAACAACCCTAACTGTATTCCGCCGTTTGGTCTTCGTATGCAGCCTCACGCGCGGAATGCAGGTCTAGACCTAGGAGTTGTGTCCGATTTTTTCCAAGACGAGGCAAAGAGTCCAACCAGCTCTCTGGCATACAAGGCGTTGTATGCTGACCTTTGTTCAGAATTCCCATCCTATCAGAAAATTTTCACTGACGGTTCCAAGTCTGAAGATGGAGTGGCCTGTGCAGCCTATTGCCCTGGTGCTCCTTCTCAAATACGGTTGGAACATATTCATTCGGACTAGCGTTCTGCTTACTCTGCTGAACTTACAGCTCTGGTTACTGGCACTGAGGATAATCTCGCAGTCTACGAAGAGGGACTTTCTGGTTCTGTCGAGATTCACTGTCAGCTTTGGAGGCCATAGCTGGCCGAAAACTTCAGCATCCCGACTCTTACACTTTTTCGAACTTTTGACCAAGTTGAAAGTGGAGGGTACAATATTATTCTGGCTTTTGGGTTCCCGGTCATGTTATGGAGGCATCGGAGGGAACGAACTGGTTGATCGTTTGGCCAAGAATGCCACAAGAGAGAATCTGTCAAACACACCTTCCCCGGCTCAGATCTGAAACCCAAAATTAACGATTATGTCAGAGACCTCTGGCAGGAGGATTTGGAATACACCGACGGATAACAAACTCTTTCAGATCCGTCCCAAACCTAAAGGAGTTTCCTCCCACCTTCGTCTGGTGGTCGTAAAGAAGAAACAGTTCTGTGCCGGCTGCAACACTGGCCTTCGTATTGTATTTTACCCATTCATGATACCTTTTTTAAAGGAGTGAAGAAGCTCCATGGTGCATTCCATGTCATGTTCCACTCACAATGAAGCCATGTTCTTTTGGAGTGTTTGTACTTTGCACGATGTGAGACACAAACATTTTACAGCAGATTCCATGAGAATCTTGATTCAGAGAAAGCTGTTTCCGCCTGACACGATCTTTGTGGTTCTTGAAAGAGATTAACATTTTTCATCGTGATCTGAGATTTTTCAGTTGTCCGTGGGAGAGATTTTTAGATGGCAACTTTTGGATGGTGTTTTTTGGACGTATTTTATAGAGTTGTGTGTGATGACTTGTCTTGTGGGTATGGTTTTAGCGATGGGTGAACGTGCCCTGGGTGTGGGCCCCTTTGCGTCGGCGTGGGATTGTGGGCAAAACATTGGAGTGAATCGGGGGGTTACTCTATTTCAACGGTTTGTTTTTAATCCTAGATAGGTTTTTTAGTGCTGTTTTTAATTTTGGTTCGGGAGCGGTTTTGTGCTTTTAATCCTCCTTTGTAACATATATTACGCTGGTAGTTTTGGAACGTGTGTGACAGTCCTGAGATATCCTCTGCTGTTGACAGGGACTAGCGGGTGGGGGAATTTTCGGAATCGGAATCTTATCTTATGTTCTTGGTGTGACGACGTGATTTCCATATTCGAGAACACCTGTTATGTTTCTGTGTTTTATGTACACATTTCAGTAGCTTTAGGGGTGGAATGAAAATAAAGTTTCTTCAGTCTATGGATGGTAAGAAGTCCTACTATGTTGTGAATGTGAGACATAGATTACTGTGTTCTTCTGTTTGTTAAGGATTTTAGGAAGAACCAAGTAATCTCACATTCGCCTACGTGGACTCACCCTGGGGCGGCATGGGGATGAGAGCTACCAATGCGCATAGTGTTTTGCCAGCCCGGGGCGGGGAGCGGCACGAACTACGAAGGATCCCAAATAAAGCATTCTTGCACGAGGGTGGACGCAGAAGACTGTTACGGGGAGGGCAGGAAAGTGAAACTGAGCGCAGAAACGAATAAAAAACTCAACATTGATTGACAATGGGATCGTACGGGGACGCGTGCAGAAACATGCGCAACTGGTCGGACGTTCATGGTACCCCCAACATCCAGAAACATAACTCGGAAAGCAAGGCGGACTATCCAGAGATACAGCCTCGCCGGCACTAAACCATAAATCCCAGACCATCGAAAACACGAAAAAGAACTATGCAAATTTTCCAAAACCTAACTTAAAATCACCATCGAAGCAAACAAAAGGTAGTGACTACTTAGACATAACACTTGACCTTCCTCAACAACCACATATATAAAACCTACAACAAGAAACCTACGCGACACACAGGGGCCCATGTCTTCTAAACATCAATAGCAACCCCACTCTCTCACCATCTATACCTAAAAACCATCCGAAACAACCCCAATGGCATAAACACTAGATTATCTATTAACTCTTGCTTCCCATAAATGAAAGAGCTATCACAATGCAAGCAACATCAATACAATTAGGCAGCTTTGCAAAACAAAAGTTGTAAGCCAAGTGGTTACAGCTTACAAACTCTACACAATACCAACCCAGATAACACATGAACAAAACAAAAAACTGCAAGTAAAACGGACAATCACAATGGACCAATACACCCCCATGATATGGGACCCGAGTACAAACAAACCCGTAGGAAAAAATAATCTTTTCATTTCCCTCCAAAATTTTGACGAGCATCCCTTCCCCCCCCCCCACCCCCTTTTCTTTTCAGCATCCTTCCCCACAGAACACACAATTTGTCCAAATGGGGCCCTATATCCACCAGCACAACCATCAAACTATCATATTCCATGCATGCCAAGAAACCAGCCCTAACCTTGAAAAAATCTAACTTGATTCATTTCCCATCAAAATGGGAAAAGCAACACGGAGCAAAGAAGGGGTGAAGAAAGCGGAATCGTGCATTGTGCTTACATTGTAAAATAACAGTGGGTCCCGTAAAGCAACAAGCCGAAAGTCCCTCTACAACAACTCTTATGCCAAGCCACTGACTGTGAACATCAGAGAAAAATGAATAAGAAACATCCATAAGGGATCTACGTGAAAAACCACTATTTTCACATAACCCGACATACGCACAATCCACTAACAGATCATTATCACAAGAAAAAATCAACAACCAAAACCAAACAGAACTGATGCAAATACTCTTTTGGAGACTTAAAGCACACTAAAAATAAATAAACTAACATATCCTGGAAAATCACTAAAAAAAATGGTCATTCACCATACAATACATTTCAAAAGATGCAACCGTATGTTCAAACATGGCGACACATAAATAAAATGAGTGTATAGAGGGGAATACGTATGGACAAGAAACCATGGGGGGGGGGGGGAACTTAGGCGGCGACTCCTAACTACGTGGGGATACGGAGGGATAGAATGGGTAGAAATATAATACTCAATGTACAGGTACAAATGGAGAAAAGTCGTTGTCCAAAGGCGAAAAAATCAGACGAGGCGGGAGGGGGAGCAAAGGCAGAAGGTATGGGGGGGGGGGGGGGGACGCTGAAACACAATGGAGGAAATAAAAACAAGCACATAAAAAACCGAACACCATGGACTAGGGCAAATGAGGACACAAAACAGGGTTGACATATAGGCCAGGTAGTAACACCTTCATTAAGGCACCCAAACCAATGGGGCCTAGAGGACAAGCCAGCTCCTCTAAAGACAGGGATCTAGGTTGTAAATGTATGAAAGACTATCGCATTTACCCTACCATTTTTAACATATATATATAAGGGTATCGGGTATATTATAAACAATGAAAGGAAAGCATTATTTTTAGCAAGGTAACATACTACGCCTACAGGCCGCAACATGATGGTCGCATTTTCTGCGACCAGCTTGGCTCCCCCGCAGGGTAAGTCACGAGGCGAAAATCGAACCGAACGGTAGGGTTGATTATACCTACAAAAAAACCTCCTTGATGCTCTCACTCTCCATAGCTGAGGAATGAGAAAGACCAGTGCAGGTGAAAAGATCTGAGTTGGCGGATATCCCTGACAGTGCTCCAAGAGGGCCTTTGCTTTGGTCAGAAGTGCATGTTTCATTTAAAGTGTTTTTACTCAATTTTCTTCCCCAACTGTTTTTTTCCATTCACGATGAACATCACAATCAAGCAATTCCACACCAACCAAATCATCGTATATTTGCCAAGATTGGGCTAGTATCTATTGAACAGACGGTCATTATCCTTATTCCAGAGGGGGGGTGGGTGGAGACACAAACAGACTGTGAACCACGAAGGAAAACATATGATAAAACTAGAAGGGGGGGTGGGGCTTGTGAGAATGAAACCGAAGTTGGACGTCAAGGAAGGGGTGAAAGACGGTTGGGAGACTCATGCCAAGCGGAGAAAAGTTGGAGGAAGATTGAAAGACGAGCGTATCAATTAAGAACTCGGCTACACGTGTTCTGGGACATATTTGTTTTTGCTGTAGGGATGCAACGCAGCGATTGGACTACAGGTTTGAAATGCATCTATAAGGGGGGTACCAAGAGTGAAGTTCTAAAGACACTGAGTACGGAAGAGAGTGGAATCATGTAGACTTTCAAACAGCGGTCTGCGGCTTTGCATAAAAAAAAAGAAGGTGTAAGACGTTGAGGTTAAGGATGTGGGCCGAGCTGTGTGTGGTTTTGTGTTGTGTGTGTTTTGGTGGTGTGCTTGGCGCGCGGCAATTTCATGTGATGAATTGTGTGTGTTGTGGTGATGTGATTCCGTTTTCTTTCCTTTCATGTCTACCGTTGGCTAGAGAGTGGAAGAGTGAGCGTGTGTTGTGTGAGTTTGTGGATCATGTGTGCGCACGGCGCGCAGCAAGGCAATCGGGGGCTGTAGAGTGGAAGGGGGGGGGGAAAAAGGGGGGGGGAAAGTGCGAAGGGTGTGTGTTGTCTTTTCCCTTTTCTCTTGGGTAATAATTCGGGGTTGTTTCTTTCAAGGGAACCAGTTAGCTGAAAATCGTGTGTGGGGTATGTGTGGGTGTGCTTGCGGTGTTGCGTGCTTGCCGTGGTTGTACCCTGCTTGTCTGCAAGGATAGATAATGGGGGTTTAGATTGTAAATGAGGATGTCTGTTTTCTTTTTCCTTCTTTTCCATTTTTCTGGTTGGATATACCATACTTTCGTAGTCTTCAATTGTGAGTGGAGTATTTTTCCCCTCCCTTGTTGAGAGTTTGTTGGCATGCTTTCTTTCTTCATTTTTTACGTCTTGAGAAGAAACATAACTTTCATTTTTTTTTTATTGCGTTTGCATTTTTTTTGCACTTTGACTTTAACTAAAAATTTGAAATGTTGTTGTTGACTAACCATTACTAACATGTTTAGAATATATAAAAAATATAGGGTATCTCCTCATTTTAGCAACAAATAGCATGAGATTGTTTGTTTAGTTCCGAAGTGCTCTGCGTTTTGCATATGCTGGTACTGAAATATGTGGTTTTTTTTGTTTAATCTGGCTGTGCGAGTTGGGGATTTTTGCAAAATAGACATCCTGGCGAGTGAAAGGGTTAAACGAAGTTCTGAATCAATAGTTGAGAGGAAATAATCAAAATGCATGTTTCAGAATAAGTGCTATCAAGTTCCCAACTGGGCTCTAGGGGCACATCGTGCTGCCTCACCGGTTGGGGTCTGTCTTCCTTTTGCCAATTTTAAAGACAATAAAACAGAATGTACAAACATAGAAATAGCATGTGAACTTATGAACAGAATTGACTCATTGTTTCAAAACAGAGAAAAAAGTCTTTTAGAAGTGTGTGGTAAATAATGGTATATGGGGGGTCCATTCATACACAGGCAAAACTGTTGCGGCTGTTGTTTTTGTGTGCGTGGATTTTCTTTTTTCTTCTTTTGTTTTGACTTAATATACTGTCATTACCACGAAATACCCACATGGATATTACTTTTTTGTTTCTCATTGTGATCATGAATTTAAAGCTGGAGAAGGGACTGGGAAAGGTACTGGGGGGGGGGGGAAGAACAGGTTTTATGGCTAATGAGCAGGGGAAAAAAGGCGCATATTATTGCATTTATCATTGATGGCCACACTTAAACAAGCTACATCACTGGCGCGGACTTTTTCAACGAATGAATGGGGGGGAGGAGTAATAGGGAATCTAGCTATTTATGTACCGGCGGAACTGAGCCTCTCTTGTGGAGGGAAAAGGACGATTCTTTTTTTGCGGTTGGTTTATCTGAGGCTAGCTGACCTTTCTTCCCAACCGCTTTGTATGACGTCTCCTCTGGGGACACAGTGTTCTTATAAGAATGTAAAAATGTAAAGATAAAACACAACAGTTATGATGGTGTCACGCGGCGAAAATTGTTGCCAACACGAAAAGGGAGAAAAGAGGGAGGGGGAGCCGCGACACTAGTAGGAGTGACGGAGAGCGATTGGCAGGATTATTCTCTGAAACACCTACACACACTCCATGATTTGTCAGTATGTAGTTCTTGTTTGACAGTACCGGAACATAGCTATTGAATGTAGGTGATCTATGAGAAAATGGCCGCAGCCACCCTCGTAGTCACTGAGTTGCCCGGGTGCCTACCAATTTGAAAGTTTCACCCCGAAGCGAAAGTCTAGCAGAGCACGAGGAACCGAACGATGTTTATTGTTAAGATCACATTTGTTTGTATGTAAGCGGCTATCAGCAATTTGCTCTCCGGGCTAGGGTAGATTATCCATACTGGCTTAGTCAAACTTCGGCACCAGGCATTAACGAGATACACAATCACAACAGGGAATCATGACATGGGAGCCACTGTAGGGGTCTCTGCCCTAAAGACCTGGGGGTCCCGTATCCACTGATTTCATCTCGCTATAACCAACGATTTAAAGAATTTGTTCCATGATTTTCACGATGGGGTATGCTGGTAGGCTATACAGAAATCTTGCTTTTCCCCCTTCCCACCGAAGGGATCACCCCTGCCCGGCCTGAGGAGGGGAACAAACCCCCCCGCCTCCCAAGAGCAGCGGGGATGGACTGGCTTTCCTGATGGCCGGATTAGACAGATTGTTATGTGTAGACCTCCCTGACAGCACAAGATTATTCGCATACGCAGCAGATAAACCGCATACATTTTGTCACAGTTTTATACCACCAAAATATAATTAGACTTGCAACCGGTTAGACTACATCAATGAACGCGAAACATCAATTGGGTATCCGTTTAAGAATGGCTTATTAAATTCTATATTTCCAAGTGACCCGCCAAAATAAAGTACCTTCAAGGTGAAGCAAGGAGAACCATCATGTTTGGCCCAAATC
The DNA here is from genome assembly GCA_016801955.1 of Conus betulinus. Classification (NCBI taxonomy): domain Eukaryota; kingdom Metazoa; phylum Mollusca; class Gastropoda; order Neogastropoda; family Conidae; genus Conus; species Conus betulinus. The sequence continues at coordinate 366,489 of JADBJO010001847.1, forward strand.
TAAGTACCAATAAAGCCAACGCCTGACTAAATTTCACCAACTGGAGACTGCACATGGTAGATGGTCGAAGACCTACCGTAAAATAAAAGTTGAAAGTGGCAAAATTGAAGTTTGCATCTTAAGTTTCACCACGAATGTACATCCAGGAGACACGTATTGACGACTACAGCTGGTATACTGTGTGTCCAACTGTGTTTGTCGTATTATAAGTTTGTCTGGTATGTTGCGCATGTGTGAGTGTGTGTGTGTGTTTGTGTGTGGTAGTTATTGCAAGGTGTCAAGTTGCAATCATAGGACCACTATAGAATGAAGTTTCCTAGATTTGTATTCCGAACCAATGGTAGAGAATGGGGACCAAGTTTTCTCCCACCAGGTTTAATCATTCAGAACTAGATCAACTCTCTAGTATGGATAAGTAAAGGAAATCCAGTAGTATGGGGGTGTCTCACAGTGACTCTGCAAAGGGTACTGTGACGAGTGCACGACTGCTCCCCAGCAAGAAGAGTTGAGTTGATAGCTTGAAGACAATGGCAAGAACTGATCAAAGCAGAGCCCAGGATTTAGATTAAAGTCACTGAGAACATCCTGCAAGTTTCCGACTGTTATTTTTATGTACCATCTCACCTTATATCAGAATGGAGAGCGATTCTAATCAATCATGTTATTACATACAGATGCAGCCTGCCACTATTATGATGGTAAGAGGACCCATATATGGTTCATGACGCACATACAACTTGACTCAATATTTGAAGTAATTAACAATCAGTGGTTCCAATGGGACAGACATTTTCATATCAATTATCTCACAGTGCAAACAGCATTCTTTTATACTGAAAGTGTATCGCCAGTAAATCGTAACTTTAAAGCCTAAACACAGCTAGCAAAAATGTTTTGCTGGTACATTGCGATAAGAGTGGTAGCTTTATACATCATAATGGGAAACAAGTCCAACTCGACCCCTCCCTGCAATATCTCACCCTGCTCTGCTTTGAAGCTGCATGTGAATCCATGTGTTTTGGGGGTCAGTGCAGCCCATATCGTGGTTATGACTATTCTGGTTTTGCTGCTAACGATGGTCCAGCTCTCAAATAGATTTTATATGTAGATTCTGGTTTGCTGTCCAGTTTTCACCCAAAGCAAATGACTGTCCCCATTATTGCCCTTTTTTGCAAATTCCAGACTAAATGCAACAGTTGAAAACGAATTTTGTTCAGCCTGACCCCTCACCTTCTGCATTATAAGTTTTCAACCTGTCAACATTACCTACAGTTCTTCCTCAGGGGTTGTTTCCCGCCCGTGGCGAAGAGTAGTTAGCATATTGTGCTTTTAGGTTGTTGTGCCTACTCCACGCTGGTTAGTGATCATGGGGGTTCGGAATCCACATCATGGTAGAGGTCATGTGGTTTTTTTTTTTCTTTCTTTTTCTTCTCTTTTCTTTTTGTCTTCTTCCCGAGACCCGGGGGCGGTGACCTAGTAGAAATCCTAACGCCATAAAAAAAGGGGGGGGGGGGGGGGGGGGGGGGGGGGGGGGAGTTGCCGGTACGAACGCAAATGCAGTTGGGGAGACTGGGACCAAAAAAAAACACATTTGAAAAAGTTATCGTCATTTCGTTTCTAAAAAAGAATTTTATCTGATCTCTATTTCATAGTCGGGGGGTATTCTTCTATCTTCCTGTCTAAAGGGAGTAGTTGTGTGAGGGTTGGTCTGCGGTCTTCTATCCCACTTATGGTGCGTTTCGGGGGGGGGGGGAGTGTTTCTGCCAAATTTTCCTGACCAACATTGCAGGTGCCACTGTTTCTTCTCTCAGGGCTCTTGGTTCACACAACACAGAAACAACGGCCTGGATTACTTTGACGGAGAGGCGTAGAGTACAGCCCTTCCCTGTCAGGATTAGTCCCCTCCGAGACCGATCTGGAAAGTGCGTAAGCATCTCTTAAGCATCCCGCATGTCTCATACGAGTCATGCAATTAAAAAAAATAAACTGTCTAAAATTCGGGTCTTGTGGGAATTCTGGTGGTCGCCCCTTCGTTCCCCTTGGCTCATAGGTGACCGTCAATTTTTCGCTAATTTCCCTGCGCTCCACGTCTGTGGCCTGGTTTGGTCTGTGCTGGTCAGGGGGGTGCGACCGTCGAAATGATGCTTCAAGAATGCACCATGGGTGGGTGTTCTAGATCGTTGGACTATGGGAGCATTTGTTGCGGGGCGCGGGCGGATACTTGGGCTCTCTCGAGAAACTCCCGTAGGGAGAGCTTGGCACTCACCGCCGGCCCCGGCCTAACCTAGCAATTATTGTCTCAGCAGAAGGGGCTAGTAGGGAGATGTCCTATGTACTGTTAGATCAGAACAAGCCCACTGACTACCACGAAGTTACTCAACAGCAGTGCAAATGTCCCCGCCGGTGTTTGCCTCTTTGACGACTTTTGCATTGACTGCTTCCTTGTGGACTCCGGTGCTTGTGCTGAGCGGGGGCGAACTGGGCGTGGCTGTGGACTTGGAGTGGTCGGAAATGAGTGGCATTAGGTGCACATGCCTCAAGGTGGCACAGAGGTTGGGACGCAGAAAAAAACAAAAAAACAACTCCAGTTTCACTTTTTCACCTACCACTACAGCAAAAGGTAAGAGGTACACTTAAGCTGTTAGGGAACTTATACTGTCAGACTGACCCACAATGCATGGACACAGTTCCTGCTTTTCAAGCATTAATTTTTGGTGATTGTCTTTCAGTGAGACGTTACTGCACAGTAATCTCCACACCACCAGTCAAAGTCAGCAACCAATCGTCCCTTTGGCTGAGCTGGCATGACCCTAGGAATTCTAGAACGAATGGGTATGCAGTAGATTTCGTTCGTGCGCAGGAGCTCCCAGAATTCTAGCATTCTTAACAAAGCCTATGATACCTGGCATCAAGCAACTATCGGTCGCTGTAACTGTACAAAGAAAAATTTATTGCATTTTTAACCCATACCCATAAACCCATACGTGTCTTTCATTTTTCTTTCTAAACAATAAATGGACTTGAAACTTTGTGAATGTCCATCACCACATTTTTCTGCAAATCACTTCAAGATAACCTTGTGAATGGGTATGAAATCTTAATTGTTTCATGTAAGCAGTCAGCAGCAGCACAACAACATGAGCATCAAGCTAACACACATGAAAAATCCAATGTAACTTCAGATCGCTCCTAATACAATTGCAGTATGCGTCGATCGTACGATAAAGCTGTTCCTAAGTACGAGTACCATGTCCCGCATATGGCGGATATTGGATTTTGAAATTTTGCGCTGGCCGCGGGTGAGTATCAGGTACGGAACTCAGAACAAAGATGATTCCTTAGTTTCCCCTACCGAATTTTTCATTCACAGCACCGCCGTAGGGTCGCGTGCGCTGCACGTGAGCGTGAGTCACTTCGGCGATCGCTTAGCCACTCGACTAATAGTACCGGCCTGGTCCATGGCTTGCTCC
>JADBJO010001848.1:0-5000 GCA_016801955.1 Conus betulinus
AAATAATAAAGGAAAAGAAAAATCCTATAGCAGAGTGTCTGCTGAAATCACCTGACGGGGATCGCGCAAATGTTTCTATCTCATAATCGAGAGTCTGTCACTACTATCAACTGTTCTTCTTCGATCCGTTCTTATACTCCTTAAATATTGTCATTGCGTAACAGCCACAATACAGCATGTGTGTGTGTGTGTGAGTGTGTGTGTGTGTGTGTGTGTGTGTGTTGTGTGTGTGTGTGTGTGTGTGTGTGTGTGTGTGTGTGCGCCTGTGTGTGTGTGTGTGTACATAACCAGATGTACTTAGATAACCAGATTATGCATACACTTGCATAGTTACAGACATCTCTCTCTCTCTCTCTCTCTCTCTCTCTCTCTCTCTCTCTCTCTCTCTCTCTCTCTCTCTCTCTCTCTCTGTCATATCACAGATGTCAACAGACGGAAAACTAAGTAGGTAAGTAGTAGTAGTAGTAGTAGTAGTAGTAGTAGTAGTAGTACTACTACTACTACTACTACTACTACTACTACTACTACACAACCTTGTAAACAGGCTGGCTATTGCTGTATAAGAAAGATCACGTCAAGGCAGATTTCAAAAAAACGAGAGCAACGAGGCAAGCTGACACGTTTTCATCGAGACATGGAAAGGGAGAAAACCTCTTTCAAAAAAAAAACAGCGTCGCACGGATGCATCATGAAATCGTCTCCCGTTATCGTGTGTCTGAGAGTTCAAGAGAGCGGACAAATTCATGCGTACCCGCAGAAAAGAAAAAAAAAAAAAAGAAAGGAAAAAGAAAAAAAAAAAAGTAAATGTACGCGCACACACGGGCGTATATTGGTATGTGCGCGAATGTGCTCAACATATTTCTTTTGCCATTGCTAGACATTAATTTTCTTGTCTTGTTTTTCGATATGTGGTATGATGGTGAGATAATAAAAGGAAAATAAGTCGTCGAAGTCATCTTTATTCATTGCAGTGAACTGAAATCAGTTCTTTGTTTTGATGTTTGCAAACACGCGCGCGTGTTCACACACGCGCGCGCACGCTGAAAAGATCCACATTCAATCGAGCCATCTGATGGTTTGTATGTTTTTTTTTGTTTTTTTCTCGATGCTCTTTCCCCGTCACACACACACACACAAACACACACACACACATGGAAAGAGAGAGAGGAGAGAGATGAGAGAGAGAGAGAGAGAGAGAGAGAGAGAAGAGAAGAAGAAAAAGAAAGAAGAGAAGAAGAAGTTTAAAACTCAAAATTATTTCATTGTCACAGATATTAAAGGCATGCCTGAGCACCGTTGTGATACATCTTGTTTCAATTTAAAAAGATATTTTGTCCCTATTCGTCAAGGGTTAGAATTTCAGCTGCTACGTAAGTTTCTTTGTTTGACGTAAGACTAGAAAGGTCAAGAGGTAGTTTAGTTGCTTTTTAAAGTCCATTTTTTTTTTAGTACAAAAAAGAAATGTACGTCTTGTTCATATGAAAGTTTGGATCGTGCTCCACCGAAAACAATCCTCTGACAGTCTTTGAAGTTTTAACTTTTAAAGTATTTGTTAATGCATAATAAAATAGTATATAGTAAATCTTTGTCAACTTTGATGTTATGATAACTCCATAAAACTTTACCTTTCTATGTTTTGATAGTTCACCAAGTAGTGTTAAGGCTGGCAACTTAGCTGGGCTTCTATCAAGGTTAAATAACATGTTAGGATTTGTTTTCAGGCAATAAAGCTAACCCATTTTCTAACACATTTCACCTAAGGTTGTCAGAGTCAGACTAATTTGATCTTCTTACATAATTTTGTGTTCTTTCTGGTGTTGATCTTTTTATAGATCCATGCACATATCGTACATGTTGGACCAGATCTACACTGCCAGATTGACGTTGCCTTTAGCAGGTCATGTACCATAATATTAAAAAGAATAGACAGTCACTGTACCATGTGAAATTTCCATACCGGTCCTTGAGAAAGTCGAGTATATCGAACTTGCTCTCTCGCCACCATCGTCCTATTTGTAGAAAAAGAAAAATGTTTCATATGTTCGCAGATAAAGCAATGTTTTTTCAGCTTGTAACTAGACCGTGGAAACAGGCTTTTCTGGCTTAATAAATGTGTTGCTAATATGTGTCATTCTCAACTTTCTAACAAATTGTTTCTTTTGAGCAGACAATCAAATAGAGTGTTCGATGCTAGATCTTCCTTTCTTACAACCAGCTTGATTTATATGTTGACTTCACTCTTTTAAGAGTAATGTAGCATTCGATTTTCTGTGTTTGTTTGTTTGTGTTTACCAGAATAGTTTGCCCATATGTGAAGTGAGAACTAAAGGTAGGGTAGCTATTTTCATCACTTTCAGGTTTTCAAGCCTTAAGAATCGGAACGATAGTACAATCTTTGCATAACTGTGAAGTGACGCCATTTCCATCATTTTTTTAAAGTTGTTGTATGGGAAAAAAAAACCCCAAAACTTTCTTAAAATGTATTGTATGATTTTTACAATTTTGTTGTTGTTGTTATTACTACATTGTCTGGACCAAGGGAGTAGTATTTTTCATTGTTCATAGTAGACTTGCATTTCTAAGCTCTGGCATAGTTATAAGAGGTGTTTTTGTTTTTTGTTTGTTTTTTTGTTTGTTTTTTTGTTGTTTTTAATTTAAATGATGATTCGGCATACGACGAATTTGGTTCTTCCCGTTCTTTGCGTATATTTTACAGCATGGCAATAGTTGTCAAACTCTGCCCCAGTCTTCTTGTCTTCTCTGAACTCTACAGACGTTTCTGCTTTTTCTATTTCTGATGGAAATGAGTTATTTTCGCCAGTAGACCTGTTCCGGGACTGGAGAAATCAAGGGAGGATAACGTCTGCTTTTCGTTACAAATAGTGGTGGTTGAAAGATAACTGATTGTTCGTTTTTCGTTTTCAATGTCTTGAATGTTGTTTTGTCTTGACTGAAAAAAAAACAAAGAGGTCGAAACGCGTCGATTTTGTTGTGTAATTCATTTGTTTCTTTCGTTCGGCGGCATTATTTTTCCTTTAAGTTCATTGCAAATAGAGTTACCATTTCCCAGTTCATAAGTCAAGCAAATACATCTAGTGAATCTGATATTTGATTTGAAGCGCACACCAGGTTAACGATCGGGATGATGTGACTGTCTGCATTACACGCGCACCCTTTTACACCTATGTTTTGTCACTTTCTCTTTCTGATTAAACTGCTAAGGTGACTTATGGGGCAACATTTGTTTTGGCCGTGCCTACCAGGGCTTTCTGTCCCATGAAAACAGCAGGGTCACCCTCGCCGAACTGACGCGAGTTTCATCACAGATTACCTCCCATGGAGATTTCCGAACATCGTCTATTTTCACGGGGATAATTTGGAGTTCTGGTTCCATTTCTTATATGAGTAACCAGACTTAACTTGAACTTATTAAGAATCCTTATGTTTTTTGCTTTTTTTTTCCCACTTTTCGCATAATTCATAATTCTATTCCTGTGAGTTTTGATTGTCTTCATTTCAGCATAGTTTTTTCTTCTGTGTGTTTGATACAGACCCCCCCCCCCCCCCCCCCCCCCCCCCTTTTTTTAATTACTTATTACAGCATCCTCAAGGGCATCATTTCACCAAAGGTTGCCGAATGACCTGCAAATTTAACAGCTTTTAATCTGGATAGAGATGAGATGCCTGTATTCATGGTGCTGCGCGGGTGCGCCAGTGTGTGTATATATAATATATATATATATATATATATATATATATATATATATATATATATATGTGTGTGTGTGTGTGTGTGTGTGTGTGTGTGTGTGTGTGTGTGTGTGTGTGAGCGCACGCACGCATGTGTGTGTGTGTGTGTGTGTGTGTGTGTGTGTGTGTGTGTGTGTGTGTGTGTGTGTGTGTGTGTGTGTGCCCACATACCCCTGTCCATCTTCCTGCTCTCTACATCATGTGGCACACCCCCAACACTGAATGCAGACGCACCTACCCCCCCCCCCCCCCCCTCCCATTCCCCCCCCCCCACCTTCCCTCCCACACAGGCATGTATCATCAGTAGGCCTACACAAATGCGCTTATACATGCATGCATCAGTCGAGCATAACATCCGCGTTCACTGATGGGCCCCATCCCGTCAAAGTCAGGAAGAAGAAAAAAGAAAAGAAAAAAAAAAAGACAAACAAACAAACAAAAAAGGAAGGAAGGAAGGAAGGAAGGAAGGAAGAAGGGGAAAATATAAAGATTTGAATCCAGGAAATCCCGTAAGGGTGTACGGATATAAAAGCATTCTATAAGGAACACAAACTTGAGGTAGGTAAAGACTCTTTGACGCACATATACGCTCACACTCTATTTGTGGGAAAGAAACTTTGTAGTTATGAATGGAACGTACCAAAACAAACGAAACTTTAAAATGGTAATGTGAACAACACCAGTCAATACTGATAACGATGACATAGCATTTCTCACGATATCTAGATCTACTTGCAAATCAAAATAATGTCCACATTAAGCATTACAGTTTCAACGAACGTGGCAACTTTTTTTTTAGTAACGTTCATTTTGGGGAAGAACTAAGCTGTTCAGAAAATTTGAGAGTTAGGGTGCTTATATTAGTATGGTTTTCGTGAATGTTTACGGCCCTCACTGAAATAAGAACAAGTGAACAAGTAGGGAAATTCATCACCTAAATCAATGACATCACATTTTCTATATTTTCTGTGCTGTCTGTTAATACCAGCCAAACGACCACTCCGGACTGCTCAGCCTATGAATGAACGTTCTGCATGTTAACAAAGCACTTGGTAATTTGGCATGCACCATGGACAGATAGCCTACTGTTCAAACTGTTTAAAAAAAAAAAAAAATTAACATTATGTAATCATGAAAACTTTCATTCTAATTTACATCGGCAAACCACTTTCGTGTGTACTCATCTTGCAGCTTTGTCTTCACCTCTAATTTAAAGTAATCAATTAATAGTGGTTTATCCTTCAAATTGG